>SJYV01017305.1:0-12144 GCA_006410875.1 Neotragus pygmaeus
CTGGGAGGGACTGGGGGCAGGAGGAGAAGGGGATGACCGAGGATGAGATGGCTGGATGGCATCACTGACCTGATGGACGCGAGTCTGAGTGAACTCCAGGAGATGGTGATGGACAGGGAAGCCAAAGAGTCAGACACGACTGAGCGACAACTGAACTGAGAGGCCTACATTATTGTCTATATGTCCCCATTTAACACACACCCAAAAATCACACCATAGAACTGAAAGGGCTGACACCACCCTTGCTATGGTTTTACCCTTTATGTAAACAAAAAAATAAACACTTTTCTCACCATTACAAACAATAGTGAGAAAGAAGCATCATTGTACAGATAGCTTTTTCCATATTTTGAATTACTTCCTTAGGAAGTGTCTGGGTCAAAAGTTGCGAACGTGTTCGTGTGATGATACATGTGGCCTGATTGCTTTCCACCAAAGCTGCACAAACTCCATGCTGCCAACAACATGGACAGCCTGCTTGGCCACACCTTCCTCTGCGTCAGGAATTCTTTCTTGAAAATGTTCTTGTTCATTTAAAAAGTAGGGGTGGCTCCTTGTGTTACAAACATTTCGTCTGTTGTTAAAGGAGATAAGTGTTTCCCCATATGTTTATTTATTGGTCGTATTCCCTACTTGTGATTTTTAGTTATTTTTTTATCCATCAATTTTTTGGAGGGTTTCAGTGTTTTCTTATTGGCAAAAATATGTGTTGATCGTTCCTTGTGCCAGGTGCCTCTCATATCGTCCCCTTTATCCCTTCCCACCATCCTGGCAGGTTGTCCCCATTTTAGTGATGAATAATCTGAGACTCAGAGTTTAAGCTGCTTGTCAGGGTCACACAGAGTGAGTGACCTAGCTGGCATCTGAGCCCTTCCCATATGCTTGTGTCATTAACCACACATCTCTGGCTCTTTTGTACCTGTGTCAGAGCACTTTGTATGATAAAGATCTCAATAGTGAGCACTGTTTTCTAGGTTGTCCACCTTTCTTAACAATATTGACTGTGGTTTTGCAAACATTGGTTGAAACGTTGATACTGTCAAAGAGGTGGTAGAAATGGCCAAGAAACATACAAAAATGGGTAAATTTTACAAACAGTCAAAGAAAGATAGATTAGCACAATATCAATTTTCACTTATCACTTTAGCGAAGGTTGGAAAGAAAAAACAGATGACCCTGGTTTGGCTCAGGCTGAAGGCACCTTCATTTCCAGGCACTGCCGTGGCCACCACTTTGCTAAAGGCCAGTTTATCAAATTTTCTCTGTGTACCTTTTGAACCATCATCTGCAATCCTAGATTTTTGTCCAAAGGAACTAATCAACTTTGGCCAAATGGTTCCATGTTAAATGATTTTACTGAAGCAGTGTTCATCCTATCAAAGAACTGGAAACAATTGAATGTCCATTAATAAGAGATTGGTTTAATAAGTCAGGGTCTACCCATATAATGAAATATAAAGCAGTGCTTAAAAATGCAGCTGTAGATTTATTCAATAACAGTTGAGAGGCCCCCAATATAATGTTAAATGAAAAAAGTATATTCTAAAACAATACATGTATGACTACACTTTTGCAAAAAGCATGTGTATCAGAGAAAAAAGATCAGATATATGCTAAAACATTGGCAATAGTTTTTCTCCCAGAGAAATGTTCCTTTTTATACTTTTCTCTGTTTTCTGATTTTTTTTTTTTTTTGCTATGAACCTGTATAGTTATAATTTTTAAAATAATGAGGCTTTTTTTTACTTCATTCTCCCTCTGTGTTTCCTTTTATCACTCATAGGCCTACAGGGCGTACCCCTGCACTTCACATTTCCCTAGTAAAGAGTCTGCCTGCAGTGCAAGACACCTGGATACGATCCTGGGTTGGGAGGATCTCCTGGAGGAGAACATGGCAACCCACTCCAGTATTCTTGCCTGGAGAATCCGTGGACAGAGGAGCCTGGTGGGCTACAGTCCACAGAGTCTCAAAGAGTCAGACACAACTGAGCGACTAACAACTTCCACTTTCACTATATTAGAAGAACCTGGAGGGGTGCCCTCTACCTGAGTTGGGAGACCTGGGATCCAGTGTCGCCCCGTCATTTGTGCTGGACAAGTCTCTTCACCGTTGTTAAGTTTTCAACTTTTTTCTTCAAGAAGTCTTTGCAAGCAGCAAAGTTCTGAACCAGCAGAATTATTATCGTCTACAGCTTATTATAACTTTGTCATTATTATTTTAGGCCCAGGGTTTTTAATCTCAGTATTTCCAATTCCTTTATAATGGCTGCTGCTACTGCTAAGTCACTTCAGTCTTGTTCGACACTATGTGATCCCATAGACGGCACCCACCAGGCTCCCCTGCCCCTGGGATTCTCCAGGCAAGAACACTGGAGTGGGTTGCCATTTCCTTCTCCAATGTATGAAAGTGAAAAGTGAAAGTGAAGTTGCTCAGTGGTATCCTACCCTTAGCGACCCCATGGACTGCAGCCCACCAGGCTCCTCCATCCATGGGATTTTCCAGGCAAGAGTACTGGAGTGGGGTGCCATTGCCTTCTCCCCTTTATAATGGAATTATCTCAAAATGTGGTCCCCAAACCAACAGCATTGGCATCAGCTGGGAGCTTGTTAGAAATGCAGAATTGTAGGCTCACCCCAGACCTACTGAATCAAAGCCAGCGTTGCAGTAAGACCCGCAGCTGAGTCCTCGACACGCTGCAGTTGGAGACAAGCCCTGATCTAGAACAGCTGCCTCAGCGTGCTCAGAGAGAGGGGAGGGTTAGCCATGTGGGCAGCTCTCACCAGCACTAACATCCGGGACACCCATTAGAACGAGAGCAGAGTGATCTTAATTATGCTAATTTCAGAGTCACAGGCAGCCATACTGGGTGGGTGAAAATGCCAAGGCGATGAGCTGAACGGAGCCAGGACCGGCTCCTAGACGCTACCCTGGAGCAGAAGGCAACCTCATGGCCGTTTGCTCTGGTTAGTCTGTTTTGTTTTGTTGTTGTTTTTTTTTAAAAAGCAGTTTGAATTTTAGAGTCAGTTCTTGAGCCCCACTTTGGGGGATTATTCGGCTTTTATTTAGTCTGGTGAAGTCTTTGAGAATTTAATTTCAGTACTCCGGGGATGGTGGGAAGGAGTAGCCTGAGGCAGAGTGTGGTGGGGATGTCAAGTGACCACTTGCGTTTTTCTCACCCTCGCTGCCCGAGACACCTTTGCGCAGAGGATTCCCCCAACCCGGGCAGCCAGGCTCCCGTGGAACCCACGGTCCGCTTCTCCCTCTTGAGCCCTCAGGAGGAGCCCGTCGCTGCACTCTTTGCTGGGGCTGCGGGGCCAGCTCCTCAGAAGAGGCGGCCTCCTGTGGCCATGGGGCGGGGCGTCCTGTCCCCTCTCACGCACACGGGCCTGGGAGCCCTGCAGAGCGGCTGGAGTGGCCCTTGAGTAACTGGGCAGCCGTAAGAGGACTTGCCCTTAGGCCTGCAGTCCCACAGGAATGGACTCAAATCAGTTCTGTGTCCTTAAGGCATTGTGATCTCCTGCCTGGAGTCCCTTTCCCCAGACTCCTCGCCTAGCTGCCTCCTTCTCATCCCCCAGTACTCAATACATCTCACCTCTGACCCTAACCTCCCCCAGTGAGTTACTTTTGGTCAAATCCCATCATAACCAAGGTAGCTACCCCCAGGTAATATAGTTACTATGAGCCAGGTCCTGTTTTAAGTATATATATTAATTCACTTAAATATCCTCATTATATCATTAAAATTTCTAAGAAGCTGCCAGGTAAAGCCAATGCTGCTAGTCTTGGGACCACTAGAAATATTGGGATTAAAAAACCCTGGATCTAAAATGATAATGACAAAATTATAGCAAACATAATAGTTCTTCTGGTTCACACCTTTACAGTTTGCAAAGGCTTTTTGCTGAAGAGGAGTTGGAAGCTTAGACAGATATTATTAGCCTCACTTTACACAGGATGAAACAGGCTCAGAGAGGTTACATAACTTTTTAAGGTCACAAAGCTGATCAGTGACAGAGCCTGGATTTGAACCCAGACAGTCTGATTCAGAGTCATAAAAATGCATTATTACTGGCACCTGCATAACACTTTTAACATTCTGTAGTTCCACGTTAATTTTATCTGTTCATTGTATGTGTCCCTCACAGAAATGTAAGCATCTTGACAGGTGATTTGTCTGTCTTATTTATATTGTATCCCCAATACTTAGAAAAGTGCCTAACATTTAGCAATAAATATTTGCTGAATGAATGGGTAATACTAGCAGTAGACTCTCTTTTCAGGGCTGTTTATCACAAAGTTATAAAGTCCTCATCATCTTACAACAGTTGCTGTAAACTTGGGACCAGTTAAGAGCAAACCCAGACCTCATGGAGTGCTGACGGGCTGGGCTGCCTCACTAGCCTCGTTCACACCATGCTGAAGCTAACTTTGGCTCAGGACAAGAGAGAGAACCAGCTGTGAACCTTTGAGATCATTTGTTAAAACCACCCTGGCTCAGAGTTTACTATACTGAGTATGCACTCCATATTGGGCATTCAATTAGATGTTTGGGCTGCAAAGACGGGTACAAAGGTGCAAGACAAATAAGACACAGTTGTATGGGGACACAGAGGCTGGGGCAACGAATTCCGCCTTGGGGTGGGTGGCTGTGCATCAGTGTTGTCGGGTCATATAAATGGCCTAATTCTGAAGATAGGCTTGAATGAATGGGATTTTGCCAGGTGATTAAGTGTTCTGAGGAGGAGGCAAACCTAACTTGTTTGGAAGGGCTAACATTTGTATAATCTTCAACATCCTGTCTGGAATGCAAAAGTAGGAAGTCAAGAGACACCTGGAGTAACAGGCAAATTTGGCCTTGGAGTACAAAATGNGGTTACCATTTCCTCCTCCAGCCTTAGCTTTGACTTCCCTCTAAAACCTAGTGACTCGCTGACTCATTCCTTCACTCTCAAGAGCTACTGTTTCATCATCTTGCTTTATCCTCCCCCAAGCATACTGGTTAAAGTAATAATTATAGTAATATTCCAGTGAGTCACATAAATATCTCACTTCGCAGCAACTACAGTTTACTTGCTGGATTTACATGGGTGTGCATGTAGCTTTGCATTCTAAAATTATTAACAGAATATGTCAATTCCTTCTGTTTAAGTCATTGAATAAGCTTCATAACCTTCTAAAGCATCTAGGTCCCCAGATTTTCATGGTCAAGCAAAGGAGGAAGAAGGGTTTATTTTAAGAACCATGGAATAACAACACTAGAATGGAACTTTGCACTTAGTGTGTCTATTTTATACGGATCAGAATCAAGGCCCAGAGAAGTTAAAACACTTCTCAGGGTTATACGTCAAGTGGAACAGCTGGGTTAGGGGCTCAGTCAACTTAGTGACAGAGCCAGGGCTCATAGTGGTCTATTGATGATAAAAACATAGAGGAACTTTGAACTCTGCAAAGCACTATCCAAAGAGAAAGTATTTATTGAAATGTGTGTTAGTTGCTCAGTCATGTCTGACTTTTTGTGACCCTATAGACTATAGCCCGCCAGGCTCCTCTGCCNCTATTGATGATAAAAACATAGAGGAACTTTGAACTCTGCAAAGCACTATCCAAAGAGAAAGTATTTATTGAAATGTGTGTTAGTTGCTCAGTCATGTCTGACTTTTTGTGACCCTATAGACTATAGCCCGCCAGGCTCCTCTGCCCCTGGGATTCTCCAGGCAAGAACACTGGAGTGGGTTGCCATTTCCTCCTCCAGGGGATCTTCCTGACCCAAGGATTGAACCCAGGTCTCCTGCATTGCAGGCAGATTCTTGACCTTCTGAGCCATTGATATAGTTGTTATTAACAAATAATTTTTTTAAAACTTTAAAAAAATTTTTAATTGGCGGCTCATTACTTTACAATGTTGTGGTGGTTTTGCCATACATTCACATGAACCAGCCATGGGTGTACTAGTTGTTATTAACAAGTAATATTAAAGAATGTGAAGCCACCTACTCAGAAAGGCTACAGAGCGGGGTGATCACACTGACCGCTCAAGGTAAATGAGGCTGAGTAAGCCAAACTCCTGAAAACTCGATGGCTTGGACAGCTTATCAGGAGAGGAAGCAAACGCCGCCTTCTGGAGAGATGGTCATGCGATGGGCACTGGTCTCAGGGTGGGCGTGGAAGGCTTTGGGGGCGGGGCTGTTGCGCTTCCACGTGAATCACCTGCGTCTGCCTTAAACCACAGACTCTGCTTCAGTAGGTGAGCTTGCGGCTGATGTCCTAGGGGTCTACGCAGCTCCTAGGTGATGTTGATGTTGCTCTTCCATGGACCCACTTTGAGTAGCAAGGATTTAGGGATGCAGTTGCAGAAGCAAAAATGTCAAAGAGGAGATATAGTATCTGGCCCTGGCACCAGGACCCCAGGGCTGGAGTCCCAGGGCTGGAGTCCCGGGTCTGTTGCATTGTGTGAGCATGGGCGGAGTTGTACCTGTCTCTCTCTGGGCTTGAGTTTACTCATCTCGGTAAACCAGGGGAGTTGTTCTGGATGGTTTCCACGATTGCTGAGGTCCCTTTCAGAGGGGGTGTCCTATGACTCAGAGCATTGCAGCATGCCAGCCTACCTGCAGTCAGGGAGGTGGGTTCAGAAGCTCTTGTATTAGAGCCCGAGATCCATGAGTCAGCAGTTTCCTAACTGCTGGGGAGGGGGCGGTTTCTAATTCCCATTAACTCGCTCCAGACCCCTGCTCTTTCCTTTGGCCATACTCTTGAACCACGTGGTCCCAATTTTCCCATCCCTTTCATGCCACTTGATCCTTCACTTCCCCTCCTTGCAGCATCTGGTTTCCTCTGCTCCCTTGAAGCTGACCTTTTACTCGCCCTGGTTCTTTCATCATCCTTTCCCCTTTTGTGGCCTTCTATATGAGAAAGGATTACAATTACAGTACTTTCTTTTTTTTAAGTAAAGCATGACAATATTGCTCTATGCCATCACTTTGCTGATGTAAAAAGATTCTTTTCTTTTTTTTTAATGTGGACCATTTTTAAAGTCTTTACTGAATTTGTTACAATACTGTTTCTGTTTTACGTTGGTCATGAGGCATGTGGGATCATAGCTCCCTGACCAGGGATCGAACCTGCACCCCCTGCATTGGAAGGCTGAGTTTTAACCACTGGACCACCAGGGAAGTCCCCATTTTGCTGATTTAACACAAACTCTTTAAAGACTGTGACACAGTGAGAGACGGGGAGAGAGAGAGAGATTTGCCCTTATCTGAAGTGAGTGATAGTGTTGCTTTTAGGGCGCTCACCAGGTCTATAGAAGAGCTTCCAATCTGTACATATGTGAAAGTGAAAGTAAAGTGAAAGTGTTAGTTGCTCAGTCATGTCAGACTCTTGGCGACCCCATGAACTGTTCAGTCCGTGGAATTCTCCAGGCCAGAATACTGGAGTGGGTAGCCTTTCCCTTCTCCAGGGGATCTTCCCAACCCAGGGATCGAACTCAGGTCTCCCACACTGCAGGTGGATTCTTTACCAGTTGAGCCACCAGAGAAGCCCAACATATGTACATATATATAAGCCAAATCTTCACTGTGTTAAGAGACACCCAATAGATTCAGGATAGGGAATATAGATTTAGGAATTTAGGTTTAGTGCAGTGGGGGCATGAGAGTGTGATCTCAACAAATTAAATAGCAGCCCCCTCAACCTTGCCTCAATTTTTTTTCCTATAAGAAGAAAAAATACCACTTGCCACACACAACAATATTGGGAGGAGAGCGAAGACAAATCTGTACAGGGTCTCCACCAGAAGAGAGGATGATAATTCTTCACAACAACCATCACACAGTAAAATGTCCTAACTCACAAACAAGGAAACAGGTTTGCATTAGAGACCGGCCTCAGTTCCAGCATAGTACATTCCCCGAAGCTTGGATTTCTACAGGAAGAAGAAATAACCTAGGCTTCACTGAACATCCTGGATGAAGCACACCCATCCTTCCAAAACCTTAGGACAAACAAAATCTCCAGCTCCTTCCTTCCCTCAGAGCCGGAGCCTTCAGAACCTTGTGGTATTTCCTCAAATACCAAGATTCTGAATTGTGACATCTGGTTCCCAGCTCTCCCAGGCTGGGAGTTGCTTTTAAAGAGACAATCAGGAATTCCGACTTTATAAGTACTCACCCTGAGTTTCTCACTGCCTTCCCTTCCCCTGGCATGAGTACACACTTGATGATTCTGGCATTTTCCCCCAAACAAGGAATCTGCTTTTTTTTTTANGGCGTGCTGCGATTCATGGGGTCGCAAATAGTCGGACATGACTGAGCGACTGAACTGAACTGAACTGAGGTGACTTAGCACGATGCATGCACAGAAAAAACCTAGAAACTGAAGCTTTCACCTTAAGAACTAGAAAAGGCAGAGCAAACTAAGCTCAGAGCAATTAGCAGGAAGGAAATGGTAAAGCTGAGAGTGGAAATCAGTGAAACAGAACACGCAAAACAACAGAGGAAATCAGTGAGCCCCCAAATTAGTCCTTTGAGAAGATCAACAAAATTGACAAAACTTCAGCTGTACTCCCCTGACTCCCCACTCCAAAAAGAAGACAAGGAGAAAGAGAGAAGATACGAATTACCAAAATTAGGAATAAAAAGCAGAGGTATCACCATTAAACCTACAAAAATTAAGAGGATTTTGATTTTATGCTACAAATTTAGACAAATTAGATGAATGGACAAATTCTTAGAAAGCCACGGTTACAAAAAAAAAAAAATACTCAAGAAATAAAAAATCTGAAAAAAACACCACATAGCAAGTAAAGAAACTGGTTGTCCATATTTGGATTCATCTGAATCCAAGGATTAATTTGAATCCTTCCTTTATGCCATACACAAAATTTTAATTTAAAATGGATCATAGACCTAAATATAAGAGCTAAAATGATAAAACTTCTGGAGGAAATGTAGAGAAAATTTTCCTGACCTTGTATTAGGCAGAGTGCTTAGACAGGACACCAAAGGCAGGATCTGTAATTTTTAAAAGGTGATAAATTGAATTTCATCAAATTAAAAACTTTTGTGTTTCAAAAGCTACCATTAAGAAAATGAAAAGAATATAGAATAGAAAGATTGCTCAAAATATGTAAATTTCATGTAATTTATATGAACGGCAACAATTTGGTATGTCTAACACTTTAGTTAATGAATATGTCTTGTGAACTTTCTCAATTGATTATTTAGATAATTTTTCCTACATTTAGTTTTGCTAATAAGATGACAACTCTCCTTAAAGAAAGAGACAATGTGTTTTCTTCTGTCCTTTGGGTTGTTGCTGAGAATGAGAAACAATAGTAGTTTACATTTTGAGTCCTTCTTTGTATTCTATACCATAGTTGTTGATTTTGAATTATTCTCACTTTTTGCAGTTTGATATTAGTAAATACATACAGTATTTCTTAAACTTTCCTCAACAAACACAAAGTTTTTTCTTGTTAAAACAGAAGTGGTAAAAGGATAGATTATATAGGTTTTTATTTCCAATTTGTTTGATCACTTTATATAAATTATTTTATATTTTAATATACAAGCAATAAAATTTAATGTGAGTCACATTAGAAAAAAAAAAAAAAAGAAAATGAAAAGACAAGCTACAGATTGGGAGAAAATAGTCATGAGTCCTATATCTGATAAAATATCTTATACTGTATCTAGAACATATTAAGATCTCTTACAACACAATAAGGAGACAAACAACCTGTATACAAGTGGGTAATCCAATAGGCATTTTGCCAAATAAGATGTATGAATGACCAATTAGCACATCAAAAGATCCTCAGCATCTTTAATTATGAGGGAAATGCAAATGAAAGCCATAAAGACATAGCACTTGACCCTCTAAATGGTTCCAACCAAGAGAGACTGGTGCTCTTGGTTAGGATATGGAGAAATTGGAACCCTCATGCATTACAGGTGGGGGTGTAAAATGGTGCCATTGCTTTGGAAAATACTTCCTTAAAACCCCTCAAGAATTTAAAGTCACCATATGACCCAGCAGTTTTATCCTACGTATACATCCAAGAGAAATGAAACCCGTGTCCTTGTATGTGCTTTATATCTAGTAGCCTAAACCTGGAAATAACCCAAATGTCCGTTGGTGGGAAAACTGATGAGCAATATGTGGTCAGTCCACATAACAGAATATTATTAAGCGGTAAAATAAAGCAAAGTGTCAACACAGGCTCCGACTTGGATAAACCTTAAAAATACTATGACAGTAAGTGAAAGAAACCAAATCTGAAGACTGTAGATTTTGTGATTCCAGTTAGATGAAGTGTCCAGAAAGGGCAAACTTTTAGAGACAGCAGATCAAGGATTGCCCAGTCTGGGGATAGGACTGAGGGCTGACCATACATGGACTTGTTGAGAGAATTTGTCGGGGAGGATGAAAATGGCCCAAAGCTGGATTGTGGTGATGGTTGCATAGTCTAATAAATTGACTAATGATTATTTTATTGTACACTTACAATGGATAACTGATGTGTAAGGTAGCTTATACTCCAATAAGGCTGTCTAAAATCAAAGGGAAGAAGAGAGGAAAGGAGAGAGGAGGAGGGTGGAGGAAAAGGAAGAAGGCTCTCCATCCTCTGGGTGTGTGACTTTAGGCTAGTTGTACACTTTTTAAACCGCGTCCTACCATATTCTTAACTTTAACATGGAAATGTTACAAGTTAGTTGCTCAGTTAAGTCCGACTCTTTGCTACCCCATGAACTGTAGCCCACCAGGCTCCTCTGTCCATGGAATTCTCCATACAAGAATACAGGAGTGGGTTGCCATTCCCTTCTCCAGGGAATCTTTCTGACCCAGGGATCAAGCCCGTGTCTCTTCTGTCTTCTGCATTGGCAGGCAGGTTCTTTACCACTAGTGCCACCTGGGAAGCCCCTTAACATGGGAATGAGAACCCATAGCCTGTGAGGTTCTTATCAGGACTGGCTCATTAAATGCTAGAATCTTTTAGGAAAAATTCTCCTCTTTCCCTAGTCAGATCTCTCGTCACCTTCTACAAACATAGATTCTCATAAAAAAATGACCTGTTTTGTGATGGAAATAAACAGCAGAGCTTGTCTAATGCTTTATAAGCATTTCTCCCATATATCACTTGGCTCTGGAAAATAAGATGATGTTTCAATGAAATCTTAGCACATTTATTTCATGCCCTCTAAAGAAGCAAAACATGAGATTTGGGAAGTTTTTTATTATTAGAGCTATTGATTCCAATTATCCATTGTATTCCTCTGAGTGTAGAAGCCCAGAATAGTCCCTTGAAACCAGCCGTCTGAGGAACCGATTGAAGATTTGCCAAGAATCTGAACAACGTTCCCGTCCTCAGATTTCTGGAGGGGAGTGGGTGGCGAAGCAGAGGCTGTGTGTCTGTCCGTTCCAAGTCTGGAAATGCCTTACGCTTCTTTCTTCTGAAAGAGCTTTCCCAATAACTCATGCTGTCACTGAAAAGACAGTGAAAGGGTCCAGGCAGTGGGGTCACTGAAGTCCTGCTTGGCAGCTTTACAGTTTGGGAAACTGTTCTTTCATTCCACTCAGGATTGATCATATACTAAGCAACTGATTTGGGGGCTAGAAAAAAGTGATGATACCACATGCACAGGCTCCAAGCCTTTCATTTCAGTTACCTTTCCAGGGATTAAAAACAGGGAAAAGGGGCAGCTCTCCCTCCTGTCTTCCATTCCACGTGCATCTCGCCCCATCCCCTACAGCATCCTAAGGATCAGGGGAGGCAGTCGTGAACTCAAACGTGCAGTCCTCCCGTTGGGCTCCAAAAACGAGGCTAGTTATTGGGGTCACTTTTGCCCTGTGTCACGGTAACCCTGACATCAGTAAGTGATCTCATGGCGGCTTGCTGAGGGTGGAATGAGATCAAAGGAAGCTGGCGGGCCTTTAAAATCACCTGGGCTGCGGTAGAATCTTAAGATTTATTGCCTCCACTCTGAACCTTTGACTGGGCGGCTAGAATCTCTGCTGGGCAGCACCCATCTGCGTGCCTCCCTTCTGTCTGTTCTGACTCCCTGAGTCTCTTTCCCTCTCCTCCTTCCCTTTCTCTTCCTCCCCCCTCTTTCTCCTCTTCCCCTCCTCTCTTTTCTTCCCTCCTC
>SJYV01017307.1:0-10630 GCA_006410875.1 Neotragus pygmaeus
TGATATGGGTGTATTACTACTTGCTTAATCAGTCATCAGTTGAAGGACATTTATATTGTTTCCAGTTTTTGGCTAATTTAAATAAAAATACTATGAGCATTAGTTTGTGAGTATTCAAGTTTTACATGAAACTAAGTTTAATTTCTCTTGGATAAGTGCCCAAGGATGAAATTGCTACATCATATGGTAAAGGTATATAATATATTTAGCTTTGTAAGAGACTGCCAAGATGTTCTCCAGAGTGGTTCTATTATTTCACATTTTCAACAGCAGTGTGTGAAGAATTCAGTTTCTCAGCAAGAACTCCAGCATTTGGAACTGCCATTTAAAATTTTTTTTAACTATTCAAATAAATGTTACTTTGGTTTTTTAAAATTAATCTTCAGATTACCAAATTTAGAAGTTCAAAAGACATATTTCATCTTTCAGTATATATCTGCAACTTGTGTGGATTATTATTCTATTGATATCTCTGTAAAATTTTAGCAATAATCTTTGAGGGGTCTTTTAATAGTATTTGGTATCACTTACACATTTAGTTAATCACTTTTTAACATTTTAAAGTGAATTATATATTTAATATGATCAATTTCTTTTTAGTCAGTTATCTAACAAATAAAATCTTTGGAGAACTTCAAATCAAATCAGACTGTACTCCTTAAATATATATAATTCGTATTTATCAATAGAAAATGATGTATCTCACTAAAACTGAATAAAACAAATGAAAAACAAAAGTTAAATAAAAGATCTTTCTCACTCTGAAATAAGTCTCATAAATCTAACAAACTAAAGTTATCTCAGATATTATAATATAACACGTACTTTCTCTGGATGTATAATTTTAAATTGAAGGATTATTAAGCCTATTTATGTTCAGTTGAAGTTACAGTTTCTGAGAAAGCTGCAAAGTAATTAAATAGAGAAAGGATAGTCTCTTTAATAAATGATGCTTGAATAATTGGATGTCAGTATGCAAGTACTCAAGAAAACTGAACTCAAAATGGACTCTTATGATTTAAATGTAAAAGATAAAACTATAAAACTTTTTTTTTTAATTAATTAATTAATTTTTTTTTAATTTAACTTTACAATACTCTATTGGGTTTGCCATACATCGACATAAATCCACCACAGGTACACACAAGCTCCCAATCCCGAATCTCCCTCCCACCTCCCACCCCTCAACGTCTCTCTGGATCANTTAGAAGACATTATAGTGAAAATCTTTCTAGTGTTAGTTGACTAGTTCTCAGATAAGAGATGAAAGGCATGATCTATAAAAGAAACTAATAAATTGAACCTCATCAAAATTAAAAACATTTCTTCTGTGAAATACCCCATTTAGACAATGAAAAGACAAGCCACCAAATGGGAGAAAATACTTTCATATAATGTATTTGGTAAATTATTCACTTTAAGAATGTATAGAATACTCTCTAAATTCAAAAGTAAAAAAAGCAAAAAATTCAATCAGAAAGTGGGCAAAAGAACAGAACACTTCACCAAAGAAAACATATAAATGGAAAATATGAAAATACGTTTAACAATACTAGCTATTTGTTCATTGTGCAGTCTCTAAGTCACGCCTGACTCCTTACAGTCCCATGAACTGCAGCATGACAGCCTTTCCTGTCCTTCACTATCTTTTTCAGAGCTTGCTCAAACTCATGTCCATTGAGTCAGTGATGCCATCCAACTGTCTCATGTTCTGTTGCCCCCTTCTCTTCCTGCCTTCAATCTTTCCCAGCATCAGGGTCTTTTCCAGTGAGTCAGTTCTTCACATTCAGTATTGGAGCTTCAACTTCAGCATCAGCCTTTTCAATGAGTATTCAGGGTTGATTTCCTTTAGGATTGACTGGTTGGATCTCCTTGCTGCCCAAGGGACTCTCTGAGTCTTTTCCAGCACCACAGTTTGAAAGCATCAATTCTTTGGTGCCCAGTCTTCTTTATGGTCCACCTCTCACATCTGAGCATGACTGCTGGACTTTTGTTGGCAAAGTGATGTCATATCTGAATGGCCTAGCGGCTTTCCCTACTTTCTTTAAGTCTGAATTTTACAATCAAGAATTCATAATATGACCACAGTTGGCTCCAGGACATGCTTTTGCTGACTGTATAGAACTTCTCCACCTTTGGCTGCAAAAAACATAATCAGTCTGATTTCATTATTGATCATCTAGTAATATCCATGTGTAGAGTTGTCTCTTGGGTTGATGGAAAAGCATGCTTGCTATGACCAGTGTGTTCTCTTTGTGAAACTCTGTTATCCTTTTCTCTGTTTCATTTTATACTCCAAGGCCAAACTTGCCTGTTACTCCATGTATCTCTTGATTTCCTGCTTTTGCATTCTAATCCCCTATCATGAAAAGGACATCTTTTTTTTTGGTGTTAGTTCTAGATGGTCTTGTACGTTTTCATGGAACCATTCATCTTCAACTTCTTCAACATAAATGATGGGGCTTAGATATAGAATACTGTGGTGCTGAATGGTTTGCTTTGAAAAGGAATCAAGATCATTCCATCATTTTTTAGATTGTACCCAAGTACTGTATTTTGGACTCTTTTGTTGACTATGAGGGCTACTCCTTTCCCTCTAAGGGATTCTTGCCCACAGTAGTAGATATAATGGCCATATGAATTAAATTCACCCATTCCCATTCATTTAGTTCACTGATTCCTAAAATGTTAATTTTTTTCACTCTTGCCAACTCTTGCTTGACCACTTCCAATCTACCTTGATTCATGGATCTAACATTCCAGGTTCCTGTGCAATATTGTTTTTTACAGCATTGAACTTTACTTTCACCACCAGACACATCCACAACTGGGCTTCATTTCTACTGTGGTTCAGCCTCTTCAATCTTTCTTGAGCCTTTTTACCACTCTGCCACAGTAGCATATTTGTTACCTATGGATCTGGGGCAGGGGTGGACTCATCTTCCAGCTTCATACATTTTTGCTTTCTCATACTGTTCATGTGTTCATGGCATTCTTAAGACAGAATGATGAAGTGGTTTTCCATTCCCTTCTTCAGTAGACCACGTTTTGCTAAAGTCTTCACCATTACCCATCCGTCTTGGGTGGCTCTGCACAGCATGGCTCATCGTTTCGTTGAGTTACACAAGGCTATGATCCATGTGATTATTTTGGTTGGTTTCCTCTGATTTTTGTTTTCATTCTGGAGTCCATGAGATTTCTGTTCTTGCTTCTTCTGGACGTTTTTACTTGTATGCATTTGTTACACTTCCTGGCCTTGGAGAATTTTTTCTCCAGAGACCTCCTGTGCCCCCAGCTCTCTCCATTTTGGTCACCAGAGCTATAATGTTCTGGAGTTCCTCCTCTGTGGGCTGCATACATCCTTCTGTTGTGTTGGGGTAATTACTATGGGTGACTGATCCCCTGGTCAAGTTGGTGCCAGGCCTTGCCTTCTGCAGAAGCCGCTGGCTGATTGTGACCAGAGCTGAATAACAAGCCTGGTGGCTGCAGGCTCCCATGAGGATAATGTTGGTCCACTAGTGGGCTGAGTTATCTTCTGGAGTTGGGTGTTGTGGGGCTGTGCATCCCTAATCTAATCCTGGTTTACTGGTGGATGGAACCAGTTGCTGACAAGGCCTGCTTGAAGGATTTGGGGTGTTTGTAATCTGTTGGTTCACTAGTGAGTAGTGGTAGGTCCCTGGAGTAGGTGGCTGAGGAGCCCAAGAAATCTCAGAAGTGGTGACCACCTCCTGGTGGGTGGAGCTGAGACTTAGGGTTCTTGAGGCTGGTGTCGACTCTCTGGTGGGTGATCCTGATTCCAGGGCCTCCGGCTGCAAATTCCTGGGAGGTACTGCAGCTAGTGCTAGTGCTATGGGTATCCTGGACCATCTGGTGGACAGAGCCAGGCCCTGAGGTGGAGATGGGCTCAAGTTGACTTCGGGCAACAAGCCTACTGGTGGATGGGGTGTGTCACTGTGCAAGTAGTTGCTTAGTGTTAGGCGTCCCAGAACTAGCACCAATAGACTGGTGGATAGGGCCATGTTCCAGAGCTAATAAGCTAGAAGGAGGACTTCAAAATACACCGGTTTACTTGTGGTAGAAGGAGCTCACCCAAATTGCTCCTGCCAGCATCTCCATCCTCAAGGTGAGCTTAAATTGTTTCTTGCTTCTATGGGAGACTCTCCAAGATGGGCAGGTGTGTCTAACTCTTGCTCCTTTCAAATGATTGCTTATACCTTGGTCCCAGAGCATGTAAGATTTCATGTGTGCCCTTTAGTACTGGAGGCTATATTTCCTAGAGCCCTCAGGCTCTTCCTGAATTTACCCCTAGTGGAAAACCACTAAGCTATTCAGGTATGACATCACTTTGCTGACAAAAGCCTGTCTAGTCAAAGCTATATTTTTTCCAGTAGTCATGCAGATATGAGAAGTGGACCATAAAGAAGGCTGAACACTAAATAATTAATGCTTTCAAACTGCGGTGCTGGAGAAGACCCGTGAGAGTCCCTTGGACAACAAGGAGATCAAACTAGTCAGTCCTAAAGAAAATCAACTCTGAATAAATCATTGAGACCACTGATTCTTAAGCTGAAGCTCCAATACTTTGGCCATCTGATGCGAAGAGCTGACTGATTGGAAAAACTCTGGTGCTGGGAAAGATTGAAGGAAGAAGAAGAGGGCAACAGAGGATGGGATGGTTGGATGCTATCACTGATTCCATGGACATGAACTTGGGCCAACTTCAGAAGATGGTGAGGGACAGGGAGGCCTGTTGTGCTGCAGCCAATGGGGTCGCAAAGAGCTGGACATAAATTGGCGACTGAAGAACAACAACAAAGACAGGTGGTTTTTTTTTTTTTTTTTTTTACTTTGTAAACTGCCCTTATTGCTTTTTGATATTCCCTGGGCATTTCTTCAATTCAACAACTGTACAACTTTGTCATCCTATTTGTAAAAATGGTAGATGTCACTATATGGTTACACCACAACTTACGTGACTAGTCCCATGTTGATGGAGATTATCTTCCAAGTTTGGACTATTGTAAGTCACCTTCTGATAAACATCCTTTGAGAAACCAGAGTGTGCTGGCTTCCTTTCTGACTAGTTAGGTATCCACTCTGAACAGTTGCTTGATATTTTGTGTATTATGACTGGTTAGACTCATAAATGCCAACCCTGACAGCTACCTTAGCGATTATCTGGAAAAAGCATTTTCTACATATCACTGAATGATGTCCCTGTGCATGCCTTCTAACGTGAGCATTTCAGTGTTGTTTAGGAGAATGGGATCTGCTATATGCCTAAATTGGATTCAGAGTCTGGCTTTGTGTCTTACCATCTGCATATCATTTGCAAGTTACTTAATGTCTCCAAGCCTTGATTGACTCATCTCCAACCAAAGACTTGGTTAAATAAATTAGACACACAAGTACAGTTTTCTATTTAACATGTTCAATAAATGTTAGCTCTTACTACTGCTGAGTTATCTGAAAAGTTACTAGGCATTTCTTTGTAACAGCATTAGCAGGCATTCTGCTAAGAAATCCCAAAGTCGAAGGTTGTGACCCTTCAATACCACCTAGCATGACATGAAACCATGAAATCTTTCAATTCAAACTACCCAACCCCTCTTACTAAGCACTTACTTAGCAGATGCACAGCAAGAGGGTAGAGAGAGCCAAATCAGAGCCTACAGAAAGCTACTTCACACTTCTCTGGGACGTATTGGACAAAAGATATAAACCTACCTTAGAATAGATTTCTTAAAACCAAACCTGATGCATTAAAGTTGATTTTTGTCTGAGTCACATCACAGATGTACTTGGTGGGGTAATTTGGGACATTTGAATATCTGCTCAGTATCATAACAAGGCCATTCAAAGTGTGGTCCTTAAAGGGATGCTAATCCTTGAGCTGATATTTATGGTTCAACAAGGGGATACATACAGAATTGAGTAGGCAATTAGAAATTTCTATAGTAACTAGACATTTTTGTGATATACAGGTGCTTGCTCATTTTTTAGTATTCTTTGTTATTTTATTTCATTAAACTATTATTTCTCAACTGATTGGAAATAAGGAATACTGATTCCTCTCCCCAAGTAACTTAAGAAACACTGTATTAACAAATGTTGCATCAATGGCTTATTTCTTGAGTGTGATAAGGGTATTGTGGCTATGTAGGAGGATGTTCTTGTTTCCTGTTTCTTAAATGATACAAGGTGAACTATTTAGTATTTAGAGATGAATATTATAATATGTGCAGTTTAAGTGGTTCAGCAAAAACTAAAATAAGTGTGTGTGTGTGTGTGTGTGTGTGTGTGTGTACAGAGCACTTGTGAGCAAAATGTTAAAATGATTGATGAGTTTAGGTAAAGGGAACGTGATATTCAGTGCACTATCTTTATGGAAGCTTGATATTTGCACCAAAAGATTCTGGATTTTTATCTTTCCAAATATATCCCACTTTAATATTTCATTAGCTTATACATTCATTGCCTTGTTTCAGAGTTGAGGATTTTAAAATAAATAGTGAGCTTAATAACTTCAATAGTTTATTAATTATTACAACATAACATATCTTAGGCAATCTCAGAAATATATTCAGGAACTAGAAGAATAAATATCAACTATGACCTGGATATAATACTGTTAAGGTAAATAGGATAAATTGAAATAACTTTGACATTATTTCTATAGCCGCTTTGTTTCTAAGTTCCTGTTGAATCTAGAATGACTTTGTTTAATTATAACCACTTTGTACAAATCAGAACCCTTCTCATTAATATCTTTATAGACTTTGTATTATAATTTGCTTCATAGTTGGTTTCTCCGAACCCTACAATAAGGTAAGTTAGAATATTTTTTTACTGCTAAGGGATAGAGAGGAGTGACTTCTACATCATGCTGAGGGTTAATTATGTAGGCAGAATTTAAAGATACAGCCTTTGCGATGTGAGTCAATAGGATCATAGCAATACTAATGAGAAATATCACATTTAAAAATCAAAGTTCGATCTTTCCAAAATAAAATATTGATGTTAATAATACAATAATACTGGTTTTATTTGCTTTTCTGGCCTGAATTACTTAACAAATACAAATACAAATTTCTTATTTTTGGGGGCTAAGAAATCATATTATGTGCCGTGTATAGTGGGTAACAAGTTGCATAAGACAAGGATGTTACTCTTCAGATGATCATGGCATGTTAAGCAAGACAGACTTATGAAGAAGTGCATAAACATGTTACATGTTATGAAAGACATATGAATGGGGCATAAGGTGGGGTGGGGAATTTCTGGGTAGGAAAGGAGAGCAAGACAACTCCAACTGTCAATAGCCATATTAATTGAGATGATTTTTGAGAGTTATTAGTGGTTGCTGAAGAAGTACAAATACTTAATGACTATAATGATGCTGAGTTGATTTGAGTTCAGCTCAGCTTTCTAATATTATAATTTTGACAGCACACACAAAGGGGTGAAAAACCTAAAGCAACATTTTAAAAAACAGCCTTAACAGCAGTCCTTTCACAGCTGGAAGTAGGGTGACATTTCATGGCTATGAGCGTACTTTGCCCTGCTCTTTCCATCATGGTGTTGCTCCCTGTGGGCGGCTTCCTTTCCGTCTTGTGCTGCTGTGTTTCTCTGTGGCCCATGCAGTCCATCTTGATTTTTGGTGCCAGGCTGATATTTCTCTAGTCTTCTCACTTCTTATTCACAGTGAATAAATCCACACTTCACATGCCCATCTCAGCAAGTGCTGTTTCTGGTGTATATCATATATATGCAAAACCTAATCTTACCAAAAAAAAATATGTATTATTAACATTTCTTTTGATAAGAATGACTGGTGCAGATTCTGACACATAGTGGGCCTTTCAAAAATTCTTCCTGAATAAATAAGAGACTGTCTTAGTAGGTGTAGCTGTCTGTTTAGTATAAACAAAAACTTTTGTCAGTAAGAAAGCCTGTTGCTAATTTAAAAACTATCCACAAGCTTTCTTGATTGCAGGAATTAATTTCCTAATAGTATTTTTAGGATTATAATCTGTTATTTTATACTGTGTACATTTAAAAATAATTGCAAATATTGATGTTTACTGAAGATTAACGTAGGTGTTTTTATGAAGATAACGTATGATGTTTCCTTGTTTTCTCTGTTTATTCTCATTTAGTACTCTACTCTTTCCTTTTGTGGGACAGTTTCTCTAACACTTTGTGTGATTTAGCTGTCTTTTGCTACAGATATTTAAACATGATTGGGAACATGAAGGGTTAAGGGCAGTAATATAGAAAGCCTGTTTCAAAAAACATAATACTTCAGAAACTGAAATTTTTGTGTCTGGCTCTGTTTTCATTTTTATTTATTTACTTTCACAATTTTACTTTTGGTGTGATAAATAAAATGTATGCCAATATTTTCTCTGCTTTTTCATGACTGAAAAAACTAACTACTGAAGGTGGTGGGAGGAGAATTTTAAGGAACTTTAACTATTAAAATGTGGGTGATTACACTCAGAGATTTGCTAATATCTGTGGAAAGAGAATAGTCAGCTAACTACCCATAGTTGCAGGGAATTTGTGTCTGCTAATTTTTTTTTAAAAAATTCTCTTTTTCTTGTTCAGTAGTTGTTGACTGCATCTGTACTTTCCTTAAAAATCACTTTACAACAGCTGTTCATCCTGATATCAGGTTATGTCAAAATGCTCGCTGGCTTTAAAGGTCTTGCAATACACTTTATTGTATACCTAATGAGAACTGACATATTACTACTGAGAAATAGGGCACAGCATCAAAACATCTTCTAGATTTGTGTGCTTGGATAGATTTGCTGAACTAATGCGACCTCAACATGAACCAGGACTATAGTTTTCTTGAACAGAGCATTACTGATTAGCTTTAGTTATATTTTTTGCTTGGAAGTCATAAATTTTGACATGGTCATGAAAATAAATTTATTAAAAGAATGAAAAATAGTAGCAGGGATAACTAATCATCTCTCAAGAAGGTTTTCTAATATTTTTTTTTAATGTGGTCTTTGTAGTGATCTGGTAATACCCAGTGGGATAAATTTAGGGTTGGTGAGGGCTATGAGCTTTGTGTGTATTTCACAGGTATTTGAGGCAGCCAGCCTCATGACAATTGTAAACTTAAACCGTGGAAGTTGTGAATTGTTTTCAGTGATGCAGATTTTAAACAAAGCCACAGGCATTTAAACCATGATTAACCTGGTTTTACAGGTTAACTAAGTGATTTCCCAGAGAGTTCATGTGGTTGGACTAAATATTTTTCTGAAAGAAATTTCTTTAACATGGTTAAATAATGTTAATAAAAGAATTCTCAAACCCAACTTATGTTTTGTGAGCTAGTGGAGGTCCAAATAGAAATGTGAGAAAAATCCTCCTACACAATCACTGTTCACTTTCTCTAAGGATTTTTGGATGGCTCTAGATTCACTATGTTAGAACTGCCAAAATGTATACAACAGCCAAGAAGTCCTGTTAACATGCTAGAGAAAAGATGAAAAATTGACATCATATTCCTTGGTGTTTTGAAAAAGAGTTAAACAGATTTCTTTGAGAAACTTGTGGGTGGAGCAATGCTTTTCCTTAAATATGTTATGTATGCAGAAAGAGCCATATTCATAGGGTTACTAATAACCTTGGGCTTTAAAATTGAGAGGAAAAAAAGTTTAAATAATGAATTTTTTGACTAATTTAGCTTTGCTATTAAGTAATATGTTTCTGTTTCATGTCAATGAATAGTTTACATAAACCCTGTACTTAATTAAATGTGATTCCACACTTCTGCCTGGAAGAGTAAAATGTTTCATCTTTTCTATGAGAACAATAATGTAGATTAGGGAATAGACAATTGATTTGTTGAAAATATAAAAACTATTCAATTCATTACAGATGCAGAGGAAGGAAACACAAGGTCCATTGAGCCATCTACAATAGGCACAGTCCTTTGTTTTAATAATTATTAAAGAACACTGGAAATGTAATGATGCTAAACCTTCTATCTTTTATAAGAGCTTTGCCGAATTAGTCACACATAATTACTTATCTACCCTGTAATTGGAAGGAGACTGTACTTTGGCCCTGAGGAGAAAGTCATGTAAGCACATAGCCACTCTGAGTAAAGGGAGAGGAAATCCACATTCATGAACACTTTTACTACAGATTCTGCAGATTTTTCTTCAGAGATGGAGCCTTTTCTTTGATTACTAAGCTCTGATTTTTACCAAGAATATACCTTTTTTCATGGGACTGTTACAGGAAATAATCAGTGGCGTGCCTGCCAGGAGGGTAGGTATGCTCAGCCCATGTACATAGTTATTTCTTTTTTGCCTCATTTAAAGCATTTCTTTAGTGGTGTATATATAAGAGATTTAGATTGTTCAAACCTTTTTTTCAATGATAGAATGGTGAAGAATGGTTGACTTCTGTTAGTCTTGTATGTGGTCACTGTTTTTTTCCTTACACTTTCTTTTAAGTATTCATTTTGAAATATTTAATATGACTCCATAGGAAGTAGCATAAATCTGCTCCAAAATACTGTTGGGAATAATAGAAAAAAGACTCTATTTTGAATAGAAAATTTTGGTTTAAAATAATTTCAAAAATTTCCAAGTACCCCCCC
>SJYV01017311.1:0-11912 GCA_006410875.1 Neotragus pygmaeus
TGATACACTGGGCAGGAGCATTCTGGCCTGCTTGAACTAGAAAGGAACTAGGTTTAACCTGACCCTTTGCACTATGGGTCTATATGGGTCAGTTTCCCATAACACGTTCCTTTTTCCTGTCTGAGACCTCATCGGATTGGTCTCATCCATACTTCTACCAACATTCTGTTCATGGTTACTTGTTTTATCTAAGAAGACAGAAACTCTCTACAACTGCCTGCTTTTCATTGTGATTTCTCATCAGAATTGTTTGCAATGATCCATTTATAACAATGTAGGGTTTTCTAGCATGCATCTCAAAACCCAAGTCCAAAGCCACCTCCATATTTTAGATATTTGTTACAGCCCACACATTGACTTTTGGTATTAGTTTATGTCTGAGTCTATTTGTGAAGCTGTAACGACAACCCACTCCAGTACTCTTGCCTGGAGAATCCCACGGATGGAGGAGCCTGGTAGGCTGCAGTTCATGCGGTCGCTAAGAGTCGGACACGACTGAGCGACTTCACTTTCACTTTTCACTTTCATGCATTGGAGAAGGAGATGGCAACCCACTCCAGCATTCTTGCCTGGAGAATCCCAGGGACGGGGGAGCATGGTGGGCTGCCCTCTATGGGGTCGCACAGAGTCGGACACGACTGAAGCGACTTAGCAGCAGCAACGAAAGTACCAGGACTGGTGGTTTGAACAACAAGTGTTTCTCACAGTTCTGGAGGCTGAAAGTCCAAGATCGAAAGGCCAGCAAATTTAGTGTTTGGCGAGGACTGCCTTCCTGCTTCATAGATGGCCATCTTCTTGCTGTGTCCTTTCATGGCAGAGTGGATAGGAGAGCTCTCTGAGGTCACTTTTATATGGGCACTAATCCTACTCATGATGGCTTCATCTTTATGACCCAACCACCCCCTAAAGACTCCACCATCTCATTTGTGAGTAGGATACCAACATGAACTTGAGGGCCACATACATTTAGTCCATAATATTCTGTTTCATACCTTCAGTGGGGTTTTCTCTTTGGCTCAAATACATCTGTCTCTCTTTCTTATTTTATTTTTTTCCCTTTGTCTAGGTACCTGCATCCACATCTGTCTATTTTACTCATTACTTCTTCTGGGGAGACATTTCTATCTTCACAGAATACTTTGGATAACTCCATTTCCTATAGATTCCTATGAAGTTTTCCCTTTATTATTATTTGCTTTATTTCCTTTATGTCCTGGTAACTCATTTGTCTTTATAGATGGAATGCATTCTCCACAAATGTGTCCTGGAACACTATGCACTGTGTATCCATCCCAGATATGTTGACAAATTTTTTATAGAAAATTTTTATAATAATCTTAACTGAGGATATGTTTTGACCTTGTCATGTCTATTAAATGAACCATTGAGTTGTCATGTGCTACAAACACAAAATTAGTGAGTACAAATGGGCTAGAAAATTCTTAATACCCTTATTTGTGAAGTGACATTCTAATAATCTTTAGAGAGCCTGGGCCCTGTAAAGTCTGTCATGACAATCCCAAGAAAGGTTGATTTTCTTTATTGGTACTCCTTGTGAAAACCACTCTTTTGCCACTTAACATACATATTTGCAATCATTTTTATATATACATGTTTCTGAGGGGCATATGGCAGTATCATGTCCTATTCATATTTCTGATCTATATCCTGGTACTGGATCAGACATGATATAAAAACATATTAAAAAATGAATGAATTAATCAAGGAACTATAATGTTATAATATCGAAAGCCAACAATAACACAGACTATTTACATAAACTTGAAATCCCAGAAACAAATTATGATTATCCCAAGAAGGATTTATCCTGTTTTTGGCCAGTCATATGCAAATTAAAATAATTTCTATAGTTTATTATGCATTTTCCAATTTTATCTAGATGGTAAGATGGTAGAGTGTAAGGGAATTGAATCCTACTTACTGACATAATGTTTGATTAAGTAGAAGTGGAATAAACTGCTTATCAGAGCTTTTGAAAACAAAATGGCTGATATTCAATACCATTTCAACAGGAAATTCACATTCCATTGCCTAAAGTTGGATGCATTTATATATAGCGTCAGACTTTGCCACAAACAACTGACCTTATCATATGGCTAATGTCTTGAAATCTCAGAATTATTTTTGGCCATTTTCTGTTTGCTACCCCTACTTCCTCTAACATCTGAGTCCTGTTAATTTATTGTCTAGGTCTTTCCATTCTTCTTGTGATTCATATTTGCACAGCCTTTGCTTCCACAAAAGCATATGGAGCTCTCAGAGCAATCCCTTAATTAGTCTCCTACTTTGCATTTCCTTATTCCTTGATGCATTCCACAAACACTTAAGCTATTTAATCTTTCTAAAAGAATCACACCAAACCAACCAACCAATCAACAAATGAATCTCACTGCTTTTATCATTGCCTTGCTCAAAAATTTCATTATGCTTCATGTACTCCCACTGTGTGTTTGGCGGTACCATATTTAGTAACTAAGGCCTTCAATAATAACACTTCAATGTATATTTTCCAATTTAGCTCTCATTAACTCTTTCCCCCCTATTCTTAGCTTCTGTAAAAATTTTATGGCCCCAAGACAGGTCTTAAACATTCTCACTCATGGGTTATTGCTCATTTCATTTGTTTCATTCATGAACATTCTCTGCTCTTGCTATGCATTTTGTAAACTTTTCACTAAAAACATTTAATTGACAGAAAAATAAGAGCATGAACATTTTTATTCATTACCTAATCTCAATAATTATTAATGTTTTGATACATTACTCATAATTTGATTGAATATTTTCAAATAAATAACAAATATATTATAATTTAAAACATTTTAATGTGCATATCTAAAAACTAAGAATATTTCTTACTTATTTTCTTACTTACTTTATCATAATCACATTATTAACCCCAACACTATTTGGAGACAGGTTATACTGCTCAGGATGACCTGAATTCCATTAATAGTTACAACACAGAGGAGGGAAGGATGATAAGAGTCTGTTTTTTCCCTTCCCGAATTCCATGATCCTCCTTGGTTTTATCTGCTCTTTTGTCCTTGGGTCACCACATTCTCCAGCACCACAATTCAAAAGCATCCATTCTTTGACATTTGGCCTTTATGGTCCAATTCTTTTATGACTTACATGACTGCTGGAAAAACCATAGATTTCACGATATGGACCTTTGTCACACCATAAGTGATGCCCCAGCTTTTTAATATATTAATACACAGTAAAGATCGCTGAGAGTTTATTTCTCCCACTTGCTGTGCAGAGTTTTCTCATGCATTCTTCCTTCTTTTCTATATCAGATTTATAGAAATATAAACATGAAACTATTTTAGTCAGTAAAGAAAACTACCATTTAACCTGACTAATAATATCAGGTGACTTCTTGGAGGGCTTTACATAACATCTCATTCAACCCATTTTGTTTCTGGGTAGCTGCATATAAATTCAAATTATTGTGTTATGTCTCCTAAAATAGTCTTGAGTCTCATTATTTTCCATTATGGCATGGTGGAACTAGTTGATTACAAGGGCAAGAAATCTCTCCAGGGGTTAAAATGTATCACGTCTGTTAAAAATTTATGCTTACCCTGTCTTTACATTTCACACTATCTCATTTGTTTAGATTTTATGACTGCTACATGCTAACACTTATTTGGAGAGTTGTGAACAAATAGTCTTTTCTCTTTAGGACATGTAAATAAGCTAAATAAATTAAAAATAGAATGCCTCAGAGCGATGGTATGGGGAAGGAGGAGGGAGGGGGGTTCAGGATGGGGAACACGTGTATATCTGTGGCAGATTCATGTTGATGTATGGCAAAACCAATTTTGGTTTGCAATACAATATTGTAAAGTATTGGTTACAATACAATATTGTAAAGTAACCTCCAATTAAAATAAATGAATTTATATTTAAAAAATTAAAAATAGAATGCCAACTGTTTGTAAATAAATGTTAAAATCTTCTACAGGAAATGCTAACAAATCATTTGCAAATCAAACAAAAGTTAAATAAAGCCAACTTTCCAAAGCTTCTAACTCTATGCATCCAATATTTGGTTTCCTAGTATCTAAAGCATCCTTTCATTTTTTAAACATTTTCTTCATTTGATGTTATCTTCATTTACAAGATAACGTATTCCTGTAATAATGAGAGGAGCAATGCAAACACGTAGAAGATCAAGTTAATGATCTCTGATTTTACTGCACATACACAGTATTTAGTCACTAAGCTGCATCTGACTCTTTTGCAACCCCATAGACTCTAGCCCACTAGGCTCCTCTATCCATGGGGTTTTCCAGACAAGAATAAAGGAGGGGATTGTCCTGAAGGGGACTTTCTATTACTCTTTCTTTCCTGATACAGACAGAGGCAATGTAGTCTCTACCCATACTTAGGTACACATGGGCGTTTGAAGTTTGTGGTTTCAAACAAAAAGGAATTGTGCTACACCTATGAGCTCCTGCCTTTTTTTTTTACTGTAATTTATTATGGATACGCCATAAATACATAGCTGTAATGTCTTTGCCTATTATCTATCACAAACATAAATACAAGCATACAAACAGTATATTTTTCATTTTGTGATTCTTTTCAGTATAGTCTGTATGTTTTTTTACCTTATGGTTAGTCGCTTACTTTCTTCCATCCTTACTCATTCTCCCAATACTACGCATCAGCTCCCCACTCCTAGATAACCATGTGTGAAATTATCTAGTATATTTCCCCCTCTATTTCTATTTCAATATACACATATGTATACACATGTATGTGTTTCATATATAGATATGCATTGCCATACACACACACACACACACACACACACACACGGAGATAAATACTTCAGTGTTCTAAGCTGTGGGATACTGTTCTTTGAGAGCTATAGATCTGCTGATCTTTCTACAGTGCCCTTTGGTCCAAACAGGGAATTGGGGTAAAATCTCTCTGTTTAGGAATGAAAAATAACTTAATTCCACAAGTATTTAGGGTTTTGAGGCTCTTAAGAGGGACTGGGAAGAGTTCAGTGTTGTGGTAATTATTATATTTCGTCTGAACCTAGTTAAGATCTAACTAAGGCTTCCCTGGTGGCTCAGTGGTAAGGAATCCTCCTGCCAATGCCAGAGACACAGGAGACACGGATTTGATCCCTGGGTCAGGAAGATCCCCCAAAGAAGGAAATGACAATCCCCTCCAGTATTCTTGTCTGGAAAACCCCATGGACAGAGGAGCCTAGTGGGCTAGAGTCTATGGGGTTGCAAAAGAGTCAGATGCAGCTTAGTGACTAAACAGGAACACAGGTCTAACTAACTCTGGCCATTGCCTTCAGCCATCAGGTCAGAAATTTTGCTCCATGTTTCATAATTTTTTTATAGATATTTTTCAATCTGTCATCACAATCACAACTGTAATGAGAATATCCCTTCTGACAACTGATGATGCTATATTTTCAAGCCATCAGAAGATGTTAATGTCCTATCACAGGTAACTCTTTGAGGCTTAGAGATTTCGCATATCTCAATTATGGCACTTTTGTCCATGTCTATGCAAAGCCAACTGAGGCAGACTTTTGTACCTCTGAGGCAAACAAGCAAATCATGAATTACCTTTGACATGTATAAACTACCATGTATAAAATACATATCTAGTGGGAAGTTGCCGTATAGCACAGGGACCTGAGCTCAGTGCTCTGTGATGACCCAGAGGTGTGGGAGGGCCAGGAGAGAGGGTCTATGTGTATGCATATAGCTGATTCACTTCGTTGTACAACAGAAACTAGCGCAACATTGTAAAGCAATTGCATTCCAATAAAAAAAAAAGAAAGAATAGCATTTGAGGTCAATGTGTAGATCAAGAGAAGAATGACTTTAAGTTTACTCATCTGATATTGTTAGGATGGTGAACCTCATAGATTTGATAGAATATCACCTACTAAAACGGACAATCTAGAAAAGTAAAAATAGAGTTTCCATGGATTGTCTCAGAGCCAAACATACAAAGGATTATTCAGCCCATTACTTAAGTAGGTGTCTTATAATGAACTGTTAATGGGCACTCAACAAAGAGTAAAGGATAGCTGCTAATAGATGCCAAGTGTTAGCCCTTAGAGCTTCATCCAGTGGAGAAAAATACAGGCTTCTGTTCATAAATCCTGGCAATTTTCCGGTCAGTTTCTTCAAGTGGCCAGATCTGGACCCATTAACCTTGACTAGAATGTGGGAATCACATTTAAAATGGCTGCTTCATATATTAACTCATATACTCGGAATATATAAAAATGGTACTAATGAACCTATTTGCAAGGCAGGAATAGAGATGCAGATGTTGAGAACAGACTGGACTTGTGGACACAGAGAGGAAAGGAGACAGTGGGATGGACTGAGAGACTAGTTTTGACATATATACACTACCATGTATAAAGCAGATAGCTAGTGGGAAGCTGCTACATAATACAGCTGCTCAGCCAAGTGCCCTGTGATGACTAAAGGAGTGTGTTGGGGGACGGAATGGGAGGGAGGCTGAAGAGGGAGCTGATTCACCTTGTTGTGCAGCAGAAACTAACAGAACATTATAATGCAATTATACTCCAATTAAAAATACACTTACAAATGGCTGTTTCTTTGATTTTCATGTGGATGAAGTTTGGGTCAGTTCCCCAGACACTGGGGCCTGGAGAGACTCTCCTCTAAGAGATAACTAAAGCTTTGGTTATTTTACAATAATTGCCTTTGTGATGCTCTATAATCCCTTCCTAATTCTGTAACTTCTGTAAGGGCAGAGACCATGCCCATTAACCATTTGCCAGCATCTAGTTTAGTCTCAACATCTGTGCTGTGAAGGTGAAAGTGTTAGCTCCTCAATCATTGCCGACTCTTAGGACCACATGGACTGTAGCCCACCAGGCTCCTCTGTCCATGGAATTCTCCAGACAGGAATACTGGAGTGGGTTTTCATTTTCTTCTCCAGGGGATCTTCCTGACCCAGGGATCGAACCCTGGTCTCCTGCATTGTAGGCAGATGCTTTACCATCTGAGCCACCAGGAGGCAACCAACATTTGTGTTATTACTCTAGAAATGCTTGGTGAAGGGATAAATGCTTGAGTGAAAATGCAATTGGTAACAGTTCCCTCCTAGAAAGTTTTATATGCCCTGGATTTCCCTGATTGACCTCTCTTCTGATTTTCACCTTTTGCCTTTTGTCTGCTCCTTACCTCAATTGTGAACCCTTTTTCCTCTGCTCAATTCTAAATATTGGAATACNTCCAGTATTCTTGTCTGGAAAACCCCATGGACAGAGGAGCCTAGTGGGCTAGAGTCTATGGGGTTGCAAAAGAGTCAGATGCAGCTTAGTGACTAAACAGGAACACAGGTCTAACTAACTCTGGCCATTGCCTTCAGCCATCAGGTCAGAAATTTTGCTCCATGTTTCATAATTTTTTTATAGATATTTTTCAATCTGTCATCACAATCACAACTGTAATGAGAATATCCCTTCTGACAACTGATGATGCTATATTTTCAAGCCATCAGAAGATGTTAATGTCCTATCACAGGTAACTCTTTGAGGCTTAGAGATTTCGCATATCTCAATTATGGCACTTTTGTCCATGTCTATGCAAAGCCAACTGAGGCAGACTTTTGTACCTCTGAGGCAAACAAGCAAATCATGAATTACCTTTGACATGTATAAACTACCATGTATAAAATACATATCTAGTGGGAAGTTGCCGTATAGCACAGGGACCTGAGCTCAGTGCTCTGTGATGACCCAGAGGTGTGGGAGGGCCAGGAGAGAGGGTCTATGTGTATGCATATAGCTGATTCACTTCGTTGTACAACAGAAACTAGCGCAACATTGTAAAGCAATTGCATTCCAATAAAAAAAAAAGAAAGAATAGCATTTGAGGTCAATGTGTAGATCAAGAGAAGAATGACTTTAAGTTTACTCATCTGATATTGTTAGGATGGTGAACCTCATAGATTTGATAGAATATCACCTACTAAAACGGACAATCTAGAAAAGTAAAAATAGATTTTCCATGGATTGTCTCAGAGCCAAACATACAAAGGATTATTCAGCCCATTACTTAAGTAGGTGTCTTATAATGAACTGTTAATGGGCACTCAACAAAGAGTAAAGGATAGCTGCTAATAGATGCCAAGTGTTAGCCCTTAGAGCTTCATCCAGTGGAGAAAAATACAGGCTTCTGTTCATAAATCCTGGCAATTTTCCGGTCAGTTTCTTCAAGTGGCCAGATCTGGACCCATTAACCTTGACTAGAATGTGGGAATCACATTTAAAATGGCTGCTTCATATATTAACTCATATACTCGGAATATATAAAAATGGTACTAATGAACCTATTTGCAAGGCAGGAATAGAGATGCAGATGTTGAGAACAGACTGGACTTGTGGACACAGAGAGGAAAGGAGACAGTGGGATGGACTGAGAGACTAGTTTTGACATATATACACTACCATGTATAAAGCAGATAGCTAGTGGGAAGCTGCTACATAATACAGCTGCTCAGCCAAGTGCCCTGTGATGACTAAAGGAGTGTGTTGGGGGACGGAATGGGAGGGAGGCTGAAGAGGGAGCTGATTCACCTTGTTGTGCAGCAGAAACTAACAGAACATTATAATGCAATTATACTCCAATTAAAAATACACTTACAAATGGCTGTTTCTTTGATTTTCATGTGGATGAAGTTTGGGTCAGTTCCCCAGACACTGGGGCCTGGAGAGACTCTCCTCTAAGAGATAACTAAAGCTTTGGTTATTTTACAATAATTGCCTTTGTGATGCTCTATAATCCCTTCCTAATTCTGTAACTTCTGTAAGGGCAGAGACCATGCCCATTAACCATTTGCCAGCATCTAGTTTAGTCTCAACATCTGTGCTGTGAAGGTGAAAGTGTTAGCTCCTCAATCATTGCCGACTCTTAGGACCACATGGACTGTAGCCCACCAGGCTCCTCTGTCCATGGAATTCTCCAGACAGGAATACTGGAGTGGGTTTTCATTTTCTTCTCCAGGGGATCTTCCTGACCCAGGGATCGAACCCTGGTCTCCTGCATTGTAGGCAGATGCTTTACCATCTGAGCCACCAGGAGGCAACCAACATTTGTGTTATTACTCTAGAAATGCTTGGTGAAGGGATAAATGCTTGAGTGAAAATGCAATTGGTAACAGTTCCCTCCTAGAAAGTTTTATATGCCCTGGATTTCCCTGATTGACCTCTCTTCTGATTTTCACCTTTTGCCTTTTGTCTGCTCCTTACCTCAATTGTGAACCCTTTTTCCTCTGCTCAATTCTAAATATTGGAATACTGCTTTTGTGAAGTTGCTACAACCTTTATCCAATTATTTGAAATCTCAAACCCAGTTCTTTCTTGGGTTCCAGATTTTCCTAAGAAACTACCACTAAATAACTTAGCAAAAATTGATCCCAACTCAATGACTTTTCAGGTCTCCACTCTGATTTCCAAATGCTCCCAGTCTCATATGACATTGGCTGTTAGCTCCACAGTCTATCAGTTGCTTGACCTCAAATCTGTAATCCTTATGTGGTCCTTTTAATTCTTTATGACCCTTCACCCCTACAACATATAAACAAGCCTTTTAAATTCTATTACGTAAATATATATTTGATCTAAGTCCTCTTGCAAATTTTAGCTGCTGCTTTCTTACATGAAGACCTCACATCAGCTACTTGAATAGCCTCTTCAATGGTCTATTAGTCTGTGTTCATACACCTTGGCCAACGTTATTTCAATAAGCTACCATAATGATTTTTATAAAATATAATGAATTTTATAAACATAGTGATTTTATAAAACATTTTATAAAACGTAAATTTCATGGAGAAGATCACTGCTTTTTAAAACAGTTTGTAGTGTACCTATTGGAGAAGGAAATGGCAACCCACTCCAGTGTTCTTGCCTGGAGAACTCCATGGACAGAACACCCTGGAGGGCTATGACCCATAGAGTTACAAAGTATAGGACATGACTGAAGTGACTTGGCACAGGGTACAGTGACCCATAGTAAGATATATATGACCTTGATGTCCTGGTTTATCTTAACTGCCTGCATTTTAGCCACTTGTTTTGCTCTGTGTACTTTCTAGGAGTACACCCTTTATAACTTTAATCCAATGCTTTCTCTATGCCTGCACATATTCTGTTCCTCTTGCCTGGCACACTCTTCACCTCTCTATTGTATTTCTCCATCAAGGATTGATTTCAATGTAATCTTTCGTGAGAGTATATTTGATCCCACCTTTTGCTTTAACACTTCTCTTTTTTGAACCTAGACATGAACCATTCCCTCTGTGTTTCCACTTGACCAGTACATCATCTGTTAAGTTTGTTTACATATTTATTTTCCACATTAACACATATTTTCACATTTACAACACAAAGACTTAGTAGGAAGACTTATGTAGCAATTAATAAATAATTTTGAACAAGCAAATAATAAATTTCTTAAAGGAGAAGCCACTAACAGCACTGGCCATGCTAGAATAATAACAACAACAACAACAACAACAACAAAGAACTTAGAGTTGCCTACTCATGAAACATGCCAAAATTATTATTAACTTGGTGTATTATCATGAAAAAAAAAAACCCTAAAAGAGAAAAATATAGTCATTCTAAGATACTGATGGGGATGTACTCTCGATTCAATAATCTATTCTGATTGCCTAGACTTACTTTGGGTAATTGTTAGTCAAAACAGTACAATGGGTGCAATGAAAAGACTCTGTAGAGGAGAACTACCATCTCACAGGAGAAGGGGTTCAGTAGCAGACAGTACTCAGTTGATGCCACGGGGCAAATGTCAAGTGTGTCAATATTGGTGTCAACAGTTACATCCGTACCTCTTAAGCCACGTCTGTAGCAACATCCCAAGGTTCTAAAGGCACAAACCACAGACATAACTGTGACCACAGCCATAGTCATAGCCCAGCCCTCTACAATATTTGACTTAGTAGTAACATACGATGTCAGAATCTAAATTTTCAGCCTAAGAGACTCTTAAAATTTAAGAGTAAATTTTACTGAATAAGAACAGCAGAAGATATTAAGAAGAGGTGGCAAGAATACACAGAAGAACTATACAAAAAAGATCTTCATGACTCAGATAATCATGATGGTGTGATCACTCACCTAGAGCCAGACATCCTGGAATGTGAAGTTGAGTGGGCCTTAGGAAGCATCACTATGAACAAAGCTAGTGGAGGTGATGGAATTCCAGTTGAGCTATTTCAAATCCTAAAATGATGCTGTGAAAGTGATGCAATCTCTATGCCAGCAAATCTAGAAAACTCGGCAGATCAGGAAAGGAGTATGTCAAGGCTGTATTTTGTTGCCTTGCTTATTTAACTTATATGCAGAGTATATCATGCGAAATGCTGGACTGAATGAAGCACAAGCTGGAATAAAGATTGCCAGGAGGAATATCATTAACTTAAGATATGCAGATGACACCACCCTTATGGCAGAAAGTGAAGAGGAATTAAAGAGCTTCTTGGTGAAAGTGAAAGAGGGGAGTGAAAATGTTGGCTTAAAACTCAACATTCAGAGAACTAAGATCATGGCATCCGATCTCATCCCTTCATGGCAAATAGATGGGGAAACAGTGGCTGACTTTATTTTCTTGGGCTCCAATATCACTGCAGATGGTGACCGAAGCCATGAAATTGAAAGAAGATTGCTCCTTGGAAGAAAAGTTATGACCAACCTAGAAAGCATATTAAAAAGCAGAGATATTACTTTGCAAGCAAAGGTCCATCTAGTCAAAGCTTTGTTTTTTCCAGTAGTCATGTATGGATGTGAGAGTTGGACTACAAAGAAAGCTGCTACTGCTAAGCCACTTCAGTCATGT
>SJYV01017316.1:0-35180 GCA_006410875.1 Neotragus pygmaeus
TCTTGGCTGAATGAAGCACAAGCTGGAATCAAGATTGCCGGGAAAAATATCAATAACCTCAGATATGCAGATGATGCCACCCTGACGGCAGAAAGTGAAGAAGCACTAAAGAACCTCTTGATGAAAGTGAAAGAGAAGACTGAAAAAGTTGGCTTAAAACTCAACATTCAGAAGCTAAGATCATAGCATCCAGTTCCATCACTTCATGGCAAATAGATGGGGAAACAATGGAAATAGTGAGAGATTTTATTTTGGGGGGCTCCAAAATCACTCCAGATGGTGACTGCAGCCATGAAATTAAAAGACGCATGTTCCTTGGAAGAAAAGTTATGACCAACCTAGACAGCATATTAAAGAGAAGACACATTACCTTGNGGAAACAATGGAAATAGTGAGAGATTTTATTTTGGGGGGCTCCAAAATCACTCCAGATGGTGACTGCAGCCATGAAATTAAAAGACACATGTTCCTTGGAAGAAAAGTTATGACCAACCTAGACAGCATATTAAAGAGAAGACACATTACCTTGCCAACAAAGGTCCATCTAGTCAAAGCTATGGTTTTTCCAGTAGTCATGTATGGATGTGAGAGTTGGACTATTAAAGAAAGCTGAGCACCGAAAAATCGATGCTTTTGAACAGTGGTGTTGGAGAAGACTCCTGAGAGTCCCTTGGACTGCAAGGAGATCCAACTAGTCCATCCTAAAGGAGATCAGTCCTGAATATCATTGGAAGGACTGATGCTGAAGCTGAAACCAATACTTTGGCCACCTGATGCCTAGAACCGACTCATTTGAAATAATCCTGATGCTGGGAAATATTGAAGACACGAAGAGAAGGGGACAACAGAAGATGAGATGGTTGGATGGCATCACTGACTCTATGGATATCAGTTTGAGTAAGCTCCAGGTTGGTGATGGACAGGGATGCCTGGCATGCCACAGTCCATGAGGTCACAAAGAGACGGACACGACTGAGCAACTGAACTGAACTGAAGTCAATTTACAATATTGTATTAGTTTCAGGTATACAACAAAGTGAGTCAGTTATTCATATATATGTATATCTCCACTCTTTTTTTCAGATTTTTTCCCATATAAGCTATTGAAGTGAAGTGAATTTGCTCAGTTGCATCTGACTCTTTGCAGTCCCATGGACTGTAGCCTGCCAGTCTCCTCTCCTCTGTCCTTGGGATATCCTTTGCAAGAATACTGGAATGGGTTGCCATTTCCTTCTCCACTAGATCTTCCTTACCCAGGAATCGAACTTGGGTCTCCCACATTGCAGGCAGAATCCTTACCCTCTGAGCCACCTGGGAAGTCCTATATAGGCTATTACTGAGTATTAGAGTTCCCTGTTCTATACAGTAGGTCTTTATTAGTTATCTCTTTTATATATGGTAGTGTGTATCTTTCCACTTAAGTATATATACATTAATTATATGCATATATATATTAATTATGTGTACCTTTGATCATTTAGATAATTACATATGATTTTAAATTGCTGTTTACACAATTTACACAAGCTCGTGTACACCTGTGGTGGATTCATGTCAATGTATGGCAAAGCCAATAGAGTATTGTAAAGTAAAATAAAGTAAAAAAAAAATTAAAAATAAATTAAAAATAAATAAATAAATTGCTGTTTAGACAAACATTTGTAGTGTTAGAAGAACCAAATAAGGAAACTCTTGTGTGCAACCTGTTTCAAGCCAGGTATGTATGGTGTTAGCTTAGCCCATTTGAGAGCCCTTAATTAGTAAGTGTGATCTTTGCTTTCCTTAGTGCACTGTTTCACTGTTATCTCTTGATCCTCCCTGGCAAGTTAGGATGCCAGAACCGGGGGTGAATCTGCCTTTAAGTATTAAGGTTTCAGTCTCCTCAATAACTATACCCAGGCTCTATCTCCTTAGTCTACATAGTTGTTACTGATCTTTGTTCTCTCCACCTAAAATTTAATAGAGTGAACACCTGCCTGGCAAGTTCAGTCTTACTCACAGGAAAACCTAATTCAGTTTCTCTTAATGAAAGTTTAATGTATACTCTGTTACATCCTGTGATGCATCAGGGACAGAAAAATTAAGAGTGGCAAGATGGGATAAAAGGAGGGATAATGAGATGGAAATTAAGGAGTCAAGCTGCCAGTAGAGAAGCAGAGTCAACTTCAGATCACAGGGAACTCCACTGCGTGCCAGTGCACTGTATCCAGAGAGTACAGTCCTGGTGGCTCTGCTTATCATCAGGAAAAGGAAGATGGGGGAAGGGAAGGACAGGCCATCATCATATCTGTTAATGTTAGAACAGTTTATTTCTCATAAAGGAAACAAGGTGTAATGATGCAAGTACACAAAATGTGAATATTTGTTAAATCTGGGTGATGGAGGCACATGTATGTAATAAATCAGTGGCTCTAAAGATAATGGTCCCCAGACCAACAACCGTTAACATCACTTGGAAAGTTGTTAGGAATGTGAATTCTCAGCCACCACCTCAGACCTCCTGAATCAGAAACTCTGAGGATGGAACCCAACAACCTCTATTTTAACAAAGGTCCAGGGGATCTTCCCGACCCAGGAATTGAATCAGGGTCTCCTGCATTACGAGTGGATTCTTGATCAGCTGAGCTACCAGGGAAGCCTTCCAGGTGACTCTGGGGCTCACTGAAGTTTGAAAACCACTGTGATAGTGTATTCTCTGCACATTTCTATATGTTGTTTTAAAATGTTACAGTGGTAATGCAGAGAGAGGTTTGTTCCTGACAGGAGTGTTGGTGGAGGGCAGCTATGGGGAGAGGTCAGATTGGTCTGGTCATAGGACACTGTTTCAGGAATAGGACCTGAGACCTTGCATGGGGAATGGGGTGGGCAAGGTCTGGTTTAGAACTAAAGTGAAAGGCAAGACTGTCATTTACAAGGAATGTTTGTTTAAAAAGAAAAAAAAAAAAAAGAATGGTGCTGGGCAGCCTAAGCAAGACAAACTCTTAGGTACAGGATAATAAGGCAAACACCTTGTTTGCAGGAGGATGTTGGACGGAAACTTAGACTAAGAACATGGCAGAGGCCTGGTGTTAGCAAGCAGGACCATTTCAGCACATGAACGCTTTGGCGGCAGCAAAGCTGACTGTATGCTTAAATGCCTGGACTACTGAACTCCACTTCTCCTCTCCCGTCCTTTTCTTCCTGCTTTGCTTCCCATCTAGGACAGAACACAGGCAAACCTGCAAGTAGAGGCCGAGGAGAGAAGAATAAGGCAGATCGATGTCTCTGGACAAAACTTCTCCCTGTGACAAAACTCCCTACTCCTTCCCTGTTCCAGGCTTGGGCAAAAAGAGCAAAGTTAATTAAAAAAAATTTTTTTTTCATAGCATTTCAACTGTATAAAACATGATTTTAAATGCAGAGTCAAAGTTTTCCAGCCATCAAAGATCATGAATTAAATTTTCACAAAACCTTCAAGCCTTCAGATTTGGCCTGAATTAACCCAGATGTTTTTCTCATCCTTTGAGTTTCTCAGTTGCTCTTCTCCTGCCTACTCCCTCTTTTATCCTCAAAAGTTCTGAAAGCTCCTGGAGTTTAAATGTGCTGACCTAACGCTCCCTGCCAAGACATTAGTACTAATGGCCTGGTCTGAAGAGGTTGCCGTATTAAGACATCAGTGCTTGCTGCTTGAGTCATGTTTACCTTACTGAAGAATCACTTGTTATTTTACATTGGACAGTGGATGCTGAGAAGGAAAAAAAAAATGCAGAGAGCATGAATTCTCCTTTTTTTTTTTCACAACCTCGAAACTTGATTTATTTAGATACCTTGTTTTAAGGGCAATAATTGGAAAAGATATAAGAATGTGTACATCAGAGTGGAGAAAATGCATCAGTAGGTATATTACTAAACTTTAATATGTTTTATTTCTCAGTCCCAAACTCCAATCATATAAAGGCATCACACACACATACAGTCTACATAGGTGCTCAGTCATGTCCAACTCTTTGTGACCCCCCCAAAAGCCCACCAGGCTCCTCTGTCTATGGAATTCCCAGGCAAGAATACTGGAGTGGGTTGCCATTTCCTACTCCAATATGTACAATATACATAACAGTTTGATATACCAAGTATTAATCCATATAAATAAAATTAATAAAACTTATTTTCCTTATTTTAGGTAAGATAAAAATTAATATTAATATAAATTCTATTATTTTCTTTCATGGCCGAGTTGATTATATATGTGCCCTCTAGGGTTCATATACAGTACATCCATAGCATTTACATGACACTTTTGAAAGTCCTTATATTGTAAAGACAAAGCATATAATTTTCCTATAAAAAGTATTAGAGCATAACACTTCCAGAAAAGTGGAAGTAAGCCATTCACAGACCCTTAGTGATAATACAAGACAATGAAAGTCATTTTACCTTTTCATTAGTTTTTTCTTGAGGTATAGCTGATGTGGAATATTATGTTTCAGATGTACAATGCAGCGATTCAAAATTTTTATAGGTTACGCTTCATTTATAGTTATTATATCAGCTATATTTCCCATTTTATACTACATATCTTTGTAGCTTATTTATTTTATATGTGGTACTTTGTACCTCTTAATCCCCTACTGCCATCTTGCCCTTTCTCCTTTTCCTCTTCCTGCTGGTAACCACTAGTTTGTTCTTTATATATGTGAATCTGTTGCCTTTTTGTTATATTCACTAGTTAATTTTAGATTTGAGATTCTAACTTTTTAATGTTGCTTTTGAATTTATCACAAATGGCACCTGAAAAACAACTCACCATTTCATCAAACATACATACACCACATGCTGAAGTTTATTGAACCTGGTTGAATTAAACGTTTTCTTTCCTCACAGAGATTTATTTAGCACACCCTGGAAATGTTTTTGTTGCAATTCTGTCATTTACAAAAATGTAGCAATAACATCATATTTCCTCACAGGAATATCTAAAATCTCTGAGATCTACTAAAACGTAAATGACTATCATTATACTGTATTTGAATTACAGTCANTTTTTTTTTTTTCAGACCATGCAGCACTGTCTTTTATTATGTATGGTATTTAAAATTACAATCTCTCCACACACAGGCCCAACAAAGTATCGTTTAGCAGATTGGAAGCTTCAAACCTGATCACTGCATAGAAGAGGGAAAAGTATTCCTACACCACGCTTAACCAGGAGGCCAAGTTTTCTGCTGACCTCCAACAATGTGGGGAGGAACACGGCAGACAGGCTGTCCACCATCTGAGCGTACGTTCACCACCCTTCTTCAGGTCCAGATCAGCAGCACATTTCCAGCCAACGATAATCAAATGTCCAAGAAGACGTTCATCTTCATTTCCTGTTGCAGAAATCTGGAATTTGTGTTTTGTGAGCATAACCAGAAAGTGTGTGGCTGCTTGAGGAGAAATGTCACGGAAAACAAGACCCTGGTCCTCCTCATACACGACTTGCCTGGGATTTCCTCGCGGATGATCTTCCCAGAGAGCGTGTTGCCGCCAGGCCAGGCAGCCAGAGCCTTGGCGAGTTCACCTGCCATCTCACCCTCCCTCCTATCTGCCAGCCAGGGGAAAGTTCAGGGAGGAGGAAGCAGTAAATGAGATATTTTTAATAAAAATTAGGAGCTGCTGAGTTGTCGTCGATCTAGCTTATTTGCTTCCCTGGTGGCTCAGTGGTGAAGAATCCGCCTGCCAATGTAGGAGACTCGGGTTTAGTCCCTGGGTTGGGAAGATGCCTTGGAGAAGGAAATGGCAACCCATTCCAGTATTCTCGCCTGGGAAATCTCACGGACAGAGGAACCTGGTGGGCTATAAACCATGGGGTCACAGAGTCGGACACAATGTCGAGACTCAACAATAACAACAACTAGCTTATTTGCTCCTGTGACACACTTGATGTTTTCAAAGGCTGCTCACGCGGATGCCCTATGCTGCCCGTGGCTGCCCTGGCATCATCTCTGGACTACGTGCCAAGGAGCAGGGGCCTTCCGGTACCCTTGGCAACAGAGCTGAGATGGGGGTCCAGCCTGCCTGGTATACACCCCTGGGACAGCTTGAGTCTCCCCTGCCCATCTCCAATGGACTGGACAGAGAGTAGCCTCTGGGCGGCCACCTACAAATGCCCCTGGTGACCTGGTGGTCTGTGCCACCTGTCATCCACCTGCTGGAAGACCAAGGTCTGCTCTTGTGGTTGTTGGCAAAGCAGGAACCCTGGCAAATAGGCTCCCCCAGCCTCCCAGCCTCACATCCACTCACCCTCTCTGCTCCTGAGGACCCCTCAGCCTCACCAGACTCACTCCCCCAGGGGTCAGCATAGCCGTGGCACAGGAATCCAAGGAGGTCCCCGAAGTCTAGGGAGGGAGGCGGAGCTGGCCCCCCAAGGACCCCGCTGTGCACCACGCACGGCCCCCTTGCCTGCGGGGGCCCCTGCTGCCAGCACTGTCCCAGGGAGCCCGCGGCAGAGTCAGGCTAGTCCCTGAGCCCACAGGAAAACCCAGACAAGAGGGAGACAGAGACAGAGAGAGACAGCGAGAGGGAAGGGCAGGGACGGAGGGAGAAAGGGAGACGGAAGAAGAATCACGAGAGCAGGAAAGAGCAGATGGAAGAGGTTGCTTTCTCACGTTTTCTCTCTGGTGGCTTGAAAGTTCCTTTAACATGATTCCTGCACCTCTCCCGCCAGAGAGCAGCTGCCAGGACGGGGCAGCCACCGCCTCTAGACGTCAGGGGGAAAGCAGGCCCTGGGCTCGGCCGGCCCTGCAGGCCCAGGTCGCGGGTGGGAGGACTGGAAGTGAGGACTCGATGCGTGGGGCTCACGGTCCGCAGAGTAACCACTTCCAGTCGGCAGGTGACCAGCAGGACCTCAGGCCCAGCGCACAGTCAGGAAGGCAAGAGGGAGGCAGCCTCCCCCAGAGGCGGACCCAGACCCAGACCCAGAGTCCCCACTGGGACTCACACAGCCCCTCCCTGGGGTCCTGGGATCCAGAGCCCATGGCCGGCTTGCGGGATGGTGACCGAGGCCTTGGAAAGGAAGTGGCTCCCCCACTAAGAGCCAAGAGTGGAGGGAAAGGTCCTCAAACTGGAGTGAGCCTTGAACTAGACTGACCCAGGCTTGACTGTTCTTGCGTCCTCTTCGCAAGTAACCTCACGTGACAAGTCCCCAGCCTCTGTGACCTCTGGGTGGAGAACGGGTAGGGTGTTTAGGGTTCTGCTGGTTCTCTATGGATGAATTTAAAACCTAAGGGCGAGAATTAAGACTTTAGCAGGGGAAGCAGGGTCCATTTTATCTTTTATCTTTTTTTATCTGGGTCACCCAGCTTTCTAATAGGGGAACTTCATGGGTGGGATGGCTTGGCTTTTTTGCTAGCTAGCTGTGAAGCTGGGAGGCTGTTTATTCGAGATAGGTGGCTTTGAAGTGACAGCCTTAACAGCCAAAAGCTTAACCAGGCACTTCCATTATAACCAGAAAGGCCCAGTGTCAGGCCCTCTACACTGCAAGCGCCATCTGGGAAGCAGCTGCTCCCACTCGACCCTCAGATGACAAGTTATCTTATAAGAACTGTGAGGCTCTCAAGAAGACTCCTGAGAGTCCCTTGGACTGCAAAAAGATCAAACCAATCAATCCTAAAGGAAATCAGTCCTGAATATTCATTGGAGGGACTGATACCAAAGCTGAAGCTCCTGATATGAAGAACTGACTCATTGGAAAAGACCCTGATGCTGCGAAAGACTGAGGGCAGGAGCAGAAGGGCACGACAGAGGATGAGAGGGCTGGATGGCATCACCAACTCGATGGACATGAGTTTGTGTAAGCTCCGGGAGTTGGTNAGAATTGGTCCTCACTTCAGTATCTTCCCTTTTACAGCAGTAAAAAATTCCCAGAAAGCATGTCACATAAAGTTAAAGAATCCAGAGGAAGTGAAAACTTCCCAAAATGAAAACTCTAATTTTGTGGTGGTGGTTTAGTTGCTGTCATGTCCGACTCCTGTGACACCATGGACTCTAGCCCACCAGGCTCCTCTGTCCATGGGATTCTCCAGGCAAGAATACTGGAGCGGGTTGCCATTTCCTTCACCAGGGAATCTTCGCAACCCAGGAACCTAACCCAGGTCTCCTGCATTGCAGGTGGATTCTTTACCAACTGAGCTGCAAGGCTATTCTGAACATGAACTTATTGTTGGTAGGTTTAATAGGCAGAATGATGTCCCTGTAAAGATATCCACATCTAAATCTGCAGAATCTGTGAATATGTTATGTTACAAAGAAAAGAGATCAAAGGTTGCTAGTAAGTGGATTTTAAAATAGGGAAATTATAATTATCTCATTGGTGGGCTCAGTAATGCCTGACTCTTTGTGACCCCTTTGGAATTCTCCAGGCCAGAATACTGGAGTGGATAGCCTTTCCCTTCTTCTGGAGATCTTCCCAACCCAGAGATCAAACTCAGGTCTCCCACACTGCAGGCAGATTCTTTGCCAGCTGATCCTCAGGGAAGCCCAAGAATACTGGGGTGGGTAGCCTAACTCTTCTCCAGTGGATCTTCCCAACCCAGGAATTGAACCAGGGTCTCCCGCGTTGCAGGCAGATTCTTTACCAGCTGAGCTATCAGGGAAGCCCCAGTGAAATTAGGGTCACAAGCCAAGGAAAGCAGAAACCTTCTTGTTCAGTCACTCAGCCGGGTCTGACTCTTTGTGACCCTGTGGACTGCAGCACACCAGGCTTCCCTGTCCTTCACCATCTCTCAGAGCTTGCTCAAACTCATGTCTATTGAGTTGGTGATGCCATCCAATCATCTCATCCTCTGTCATCCCCTTCTCCTCCTGCCCTCAGTCTTTACCAGGATTAGGGTCATTTATAAGCCTGAAAAGGAAGCCTCTAGATGCTAGAAAAGGCAAGCAAATGGATTCTTCTCTTGAAACTCCAAAAGGAACACAGCCTTGCCAATACATCAATTTTAGCCCAGTGAGATGCATTTCAGAATTTTGACCTCCAGAACCATAACATAATAAATGTGTATTGTTTCTAAGTCAGTAAGTTTGTGGTAATTAGTTTTAGCAACAATAGGAAGTTAATACAGTTGGTTTCTGGGAGATAATGGTGGGAAAGTCAGAATCCCCATTATCTAAGACTTACTGGAAACTCACCCATCACATATATTGCTAAGGTGGTAGGCTTTCTGAGGTTATGCTGGCCAGGTTCTTGTCACTGGCTTTCTCATCATGAGTTTCCTCCTTTTAGAAAGAATTCTGGGGGGAGGAGTGGAGCTGGATTATGAGTTGAAGTCTGAACCCTGACTTCTTTTTTTTTTTTTTTTAATTTGACTTCACAATACTCTATTGGCTTTGCCATACATCGACTTCTTAATTTGTAAATGAGATTAGATCAAATCACCCCAAGAGAAAACCAAGTCCGTCTCCGAAATGCCCTCAGTTCAGTTCAATTCAGTCGCTCAGTCATGTCTGACTCTTTGCAGCCCCATGGACTACAGCACACCAGGCTTCCCTGTCCATCATCAACTCCCAGAGTTTGCTCAAGCTCATGTCCATCGAGTTGGTGATGCCATCCAGCCATCTCATCCTCTGTCATCCACTTCAGGTGGCCAAAGTATTGGAGTTTCAGCTTCAGCATTAGTCCTTCCAATGAATATTCACTACTGATTTCCTTTAGGATTGACAGGTTTGATCTTCTTGCAGTCCAAGGGACTCTCAAGAGTCTTCTCCAACACCACAATTCAAAAACATCAATTCTTCAGCACTCAACTTTCTTAGAGGATGTCCAACTCTCACATCCATACATGATTACTAATTCCATCAATATAGAGCCATGGATATGTAACTATGTTCATTACTTCAAATATTAAAAAGCCTCAACACTTAAATCCATGTGTTGCTTGGTTCTAAAGAGTGAGGATTTTGAATATTCTTCTCCATCCATCATGCTTGATAGGCCTATATTTTCTGCAATAGAAAATAGCTTCTAAGCTTGATTTATAATTCCTCAAACCTGAGGTTAAACTGTAATCACAGTGAAGCTTAGCAGAGTGGGACTGTGTGACTGGCAATCATATGCAGGAGTTGGGTACCATCACGCAGATGGTGTTCTGGTCTCTAGCTGTCCCTCAGGTGATTCTGCATCTGCATATTGCCCAAAGTCTGAGACACTGTAATTATTAAAGAATGGATGGATGGATGGTTGAATAAGTACAGATGCTTCTTGTCTTCGTTTATCCCACTCTCACACAACCCAACTGGAAAGTGGAAAAATACAGTGGCTGCCTTTGACCCCAAACACACCTGATTTGCATTCCTTTATTCAAGCTTTTCCTATCATAGTGATGATGAAGCTGACCTTTAAAATAACAAAGCTTCTATATTGCTTTGAAAAATATAATTCTCATATACATGAAATAAAGTAGAATACATATTCTTTGTGTCTTATTAATATATCTAAAAAAACAAATATTTCTAAGGAATAAGGATTGGAAACAAGCAAAGAAACAAAAGAATCTCTGCTTTGGACTAAGTTTTAACAGCATGAAAAATTGACTCAATTATCTGTATGCCTCACCCTTGCATTCTCTCTTCTCCTGTTGACTCATTTTCCACTTAATCTTCTATTCATACAATTATCTACATTCTGGATATTGACCCATGTCAAGATTTTTTCAAAGCACTCTTTTATTTGAATGAATCGAGATTGACTGTCTAAAATGCATTGATTAATGCCATAAAGTGTGAGTTAATTAATCTCTCTAATTTTATCCCCCTACCATGTGAAACTAATATTACATCAGCAGTTGACCTTGATGGGTAATTAGAAATAATGAGAGATGAAAACAGGGAACAGGTTTTCACGTATCAACTATTAGAGGATTTGCTTTTTTTCCCCCCAAACTGAGGAATTTTAAATTTTCATATAAACATTGCTTAAATAGAATGTAAATTAGTCACAGAATATGACTGACAGTATGAAAATAATACCTGTTAGTTCAGTTTAGGATCACTTAACTGTCTTACCAAGGTAGAATATAGTCTTAGGAAGGGCTCATTCTTTTTTTCCTATTTTGACAGTTAGAGTCAAGTTGGGTGAAATCAGACATTTCCTACTTTGCATTTCCCATGATGTTGGAATACTACCCAGGAAATAAACACGATTGAGTCTGTTTGTTTCCTAAAACCATGAGAAAAATGTGAACCACTTAGAAAGTGACACCCAAGGGAAAAGGCTCATGCTGAGATCAGTGCTGTTGTGACCGTGTTTGGTTCCTTTTCTCAAGAGTCCACTTCTCATCAATGGATGAGGAAGCCGGCAGCCCATGGAGAAACAGCCTCCTGTCCAAGGTCAACAGAGTTGGGGGAAAGGACTGAGCTTCATAGTTCTCTTCAATGTCCAAGGATATTGACTGTAGCAAAAATACTGCCTTTGGCCTTCCACCTCTGTCATTTTTACAGGGCATGAATTGTGAACATTTTAAGTATCATTTACTAGATGGTCTTAAACCTAATCAAAGACTGGAATTAAATTTCTTCTTGTCCCCAGGCTGCCTTTGTTTACAGCTGCAACCACAGCTCTTGTAGAGTTAGTTCTTGGTTTAGCCCCCTTGTAGTCAAATTCTAAGTGGCAGGCTGTAATGAGTTTCCCAGGTGGCTCTAGTGGTAAAGAACCCACCTGCCAGTGCAGGAGACTTAAGAGATGAAGCTTCGATCCCTGGGTCGGGCAGATCCCCTGGAGAAGGAAATGGCAACACACTCCAGTATTCTTGCCTGGAAAATCCCATGGACAGAGGAGCCAGGCAGGCTATGGTCCATAGGATCACAAAGAGTTGGACACAATTGAAGTGGTTTAGCACTATCTTGAGAACAGGGAGTTGACAAAGAGAAAATGAGGCATTGCATTGGCAGCTTTGCTGTATAGCAGGTAGAACAGTAAAATAACGGGGAGAAAAGGAAGAAGATAGGCGAACTCAGTGTCTTGAGAACTTGAGGAGTGACCTGGGAGAGCACAGGCCATGGAAAGCATGAGATGGGTAAAGGAAATAAAAAACTAAAACAGTCAGTATGTAGACCTCTCTCAAGACAGGCTATCTAGTTGGATTATTTTACAAATGTAGCTCCCATGACCCAAATCTCAGGATATTGGATGAGATGTTAGCTGACTAATGACAGTTCAAATGAGAATCCTGCATCATATTTCAGTAAAGATGCAATAGGACTTCCCTGATGGCTCAGACAGTAAAGAATCCTCCTTTCATGCAGGAGATCCAGGTTCTATCCCTGGCTCAAGAAGATGCCCTGGAGGAGGGAACGGCTACCCACTCCAGTTTTCTTGTCTGGAGAATTCTCCAAAGGAGGCTGGCGGGCTACCATCCATGGGGTCACAAAGAGTCAGAAATGACTGAACCACTAAGAACACACAAACACAGAGATACCTTGAAAAAAAAATTAGTGGCAATAAAGAGGGGTTAAAAAGAATATTTTAAATTTTGCCTTGAAAACTCTCAAATCTTTTTCACTTTTAAGCCAAGCCCTTACTACCTTAAAAATTTTTTATTTTATATTGAAGTATAGCCAATTAGCAATGTTATCATACTTTCAGGTGCACAGCAAAGCAACTTAGCCACGCGTATACATTTATCCATTCTCCCAGAATCAAATCTTTCTTCTTCTCTCCAGAAAGCTGTCTTAGTTCATTCCTCACAGCTTTCTTGCTCTCAGGACACACCGTGTTCTGAGTTTGGTTTTGCTCATTAGGAGCTTTACAGCTGTGGCTGAGACTACTTTAGCTCTCTGTGGCTTAAATCCCTTTCTCTTGGATATTTAACATCTCCTGTCTCCCTCTTAGGGCTTCCCTGGTGCCTCAGATGGTAAAGAATCTGCCTGCAAAGCAGGAAATCTGCCTGCTATTTATTACAATCACACTGTTGATTTTCTCTTCCATACTTTTTTTTTTTAAATTTTACTCTGGAGATATCTCTTCTCTCTTTGATTTTCGTTCTGTTCCTTATAAAACCATCTTTCCAAATTCAGCCAAAGTGCTGTCTTCAACATGAAGGCTTTAAGAGTTCATGTAAAAATGACATTGTGTTTGAACATCAGTAGACAAGAATTTGAATTTTTAATCCATTATTTATTAATGGGGTCCACTTTAAAAACTTTGTTATTCTCCTGGTCTCAGTTTCCCATTATATCTAATGAGGGCAACACCTACCTAATAGGGTTGTTATGATTAAGTGAGGTAATTACTTATGAAAAGACATCTGGAATATAGTAGTTAAATAAACATAGGTTAATTTCCTTTTATTCCTCTAGATTCATGCTGCTTTATAATATAGATATTTATATATGGGTTTGCCACTTAATTGGGGCTTCCCAGGTGGTGCTAGTGGTAAAGAACCTGCGTGCCAATTTAGGAGACATAAAAGATGTGGGTTTGATCCCTGGGTCAGGAAGATTCCCTGAAGGAGGGCATGGAAAACCACTCCAGTATTCTTACTTGGAGAATCCCTAGGGTTGCAAAGAGTAGAGCATCACTGAAGTGACTTAGGATGCACTCACAACATTATTAGATTTATTTCTTTAAGTCAAGACTTATGTGTGTGCGTACATATATACCCATACATGAATACATGTACCTCTGTGTGTATAACATGTATTTTTATGTGTATACATAAATACATACATATGTATGTATATAGAAGGTGTTTTTTATTGTTGTTCAATGAATGTCCAAACTATGACCGAGAAAAAATTGCACCTAGCTAATCTGTTGATAAAGGTTGGTCCCTTTTCTTTCATTGGAGTAAAGCTGCTATAGAAGGTAAGTATGTAGGCACGTGGGCTTCCCTGGTGGCTCAGTGGTAAAGAATCTGCCTGCAATGAAGGAGACCTGGGTTCGATTCCTGGGTTGGGAAGATCCCCTGAAGGATGACATGGCAACCCACTCCAGTATTCTTACCTGGAGAATTCCATGGACAGATGAGCCTGGCAGGCTACATTCCATAAGGTTGAACACAACTGAAGTGACTAAGCAGCAGCAGCATGTACCCATGTATGACCTACACCTTTAAGATATACATATAATGTGTTGATTGAACATCAAGGCCTAGAAGTTGATACCATACTGGCATAAACATTTGATTCAAGTATACAGACATACAGTCAAGCCCACATTGATCTGCCCATTGGCTACAGCTGGGCTGCCTCTACCCCTTTGCTGGCCTGAGTTCAATTCAGTAGTATGGACACTAGGGCAGAGCAGAGCATCCAGGTTAACCTGGGAAACTTAAGTAGGGGTGAACCTGGTTTGAATCCTGGTTCTCCCATTTCCCACATTAGGACCTTGACAAAATTACATAATTTATCTGTACTTGGGTTTTGCATCTGAAAATGAAGTAATAACAATCCTTTCTTCATAGGGTTATTGTGAGTGTTAAATGAACCAGTACTTTAAAGAACCTACCTGGCAAATGATAAGTATTTAATGTTATCTACCGTCAGCATTGTCATTATCATCGTCATCTAATAGGTGACTCTAGTTTAGGATTTGAAAGTTTGCTCAAGGGTCAAGTTTTTATGTATTATCCTCCAGGGGGATAGTCTTAATTTATTTAATGAATTTATTTTAATCATCATCTGGCCTTTCATCCAAGAAATATTAACTCTAATGGCATGAGAGCTGACATTTTCTCTTACAGAACAAATTTTGTTTCATCAAATGTTAATTCATTTATATATTAAAAATATTTCCCCCATATGTCTGCTATATATGACGTAATCTCTGAGAGCCATGTTATTGAATCTTTGATCACAGTTCTACAGATATTTTCATGTATTACCTAGCCATAGATATCCTGGATCCAATAAGTGAAAGTAAAAATGTGATTTGAGGGTAAGAAAAATACTCCTGATGGAAATACAGCATCCTGCGAACATATAATACTCATGTGTTTTCAATGGACTCTTGCATACACTTCCTCATTTGATCATCACATAAAGAGGAAAATAGTCTGTAGATTTTATTTACAGGCAAAAATGACACTGAGTGGTAGCCAACTTTAACTTCTTGCTTTTGTGCAGCCTGCAAGCTAAGAACAGTTTTGACATTAGTAAACGGTTGGAGAAAAAAAGTTTTTGAATCTCATGACATGTGAAAATTATATATGAAATTAAATGAAATTCAAGTCTTGGTGTCCATTAATGAACTTTTATTGGAAGACAACTCTGCTCCTTTATTCAGTATTGTTCAAGGTTACTTTCACACCACAGCAGCACAGTTGTGAAGTTGCAACGGAGACTCCACGTTCCTGCAGAGATGAAAATATTTACCAACTGGCCCTTTACAGGCAAAGTTTGCTGATCCCTGCTCTAAGCAGTTAAATGACTTGCCCAAATTACATAGCCCGTAAGGTGATGTGTTACAACTTGAATCTAGATCCTTTGGCTATCTCAGAGAACAGGCTCACTGACTAGATGTCTCTGTGTCTTAGATTGTAAAATGCTTCCGTTCTGGAAGCGTGATCTGCAGATGCAGCCTCTTGAGTGCAACGCAGCTGACACGAGCTCCTCCCCCTCGCCTCTAATCAGACAGCTCCACTCCTCTGCCCCAAGCGATTCTCAGAGCTGAAGTGTGTCACCTGCAGGAAGTTTACTGCTTCCAAAGCACTGTAATGAGACTTATTCTTAGCCTAAGCCCAGCTGTAATACTTGAGTATTACACCCCTTGGTGCTCTTGTGACTAGGAAAATCAAAATAACATATTACCAGATGGAAAAAAGAAATATCACCCATATCATTCCTTAATAGTGGCTTCTACTTTAAAATTGTTTTGTTAATGTTTAATGACAGTATCTGCTCTGCTTACTGTACATGCAAAGAATGCTTTAGAAGCCTATCCACTTACCTTTTCTGCTTCAAAACAGGTTTTAGTGGTAAGCTTACAATAACCTGGAAGATAGCCAGGTGTTCTCAATAGGAAGTAAGTTGTCCAGAAGATTTAAGAATGCATGTGTGAATGCTTAGTCGCTCAATCATGTCCAGCTCTTTGTGACCCCATGGACTGTAGACTGCCAGACTCCTCTGTCCGTGGAAGGATCAAACCCATGTCTCCTGCATCTTGCTGCATTGGCAGACGGATTCTTTATCACTGAGCCACCTGGGAAACCTTAAATAAGTGTAAAAGGGTCAATCTGGGCAGTTTCCCAAATTACTGTGTTAGGCCATGGTAGCCATTATTTTTCTGTATGAATTGTCAGAAGCGTGACATCCAAAATATAAATGTATAAACATATTTAAAAACCCAGTTAATTTTTGGAATATCCTAGATTTTTAAATACGTCCCATTCTACCCTATTTGTGTTAGTGCTGATAGCTAAGAATTGACTAGTTTAGTGTTAGAAAATGTGATATGTAATTTTTTCCCAAATATTACATGGAATACAAAGACAAATTATCCATTAGGCTTTCATGTGCTATAATTTCTCATGTATAATATGTTAATAAACTTGTCAAGAAAAAAGGCAAAATATACATACAATATCATAATAAACTCTAAGAGCTATAGCTGTAAAGCAGTTTATTTCCTCTTCATCATAATATCATCTTACTAATAAAAAATTATTGGAAATACATTGAGCTTGATTTTCTACTAAGCTGTTAGGGGAACTTCTGCCAAGGTTGTAATATTCAATAAAAGAGAGGATGTATGGCATAAATTGTTTACCTGCCTCAGTTAAAATTTGCATGTCATTTTTCTGAAGCCTTCCTAATATATATAAAGCACTTTGTGACTTATCTACCACTGCAGGTTTGAAGTTTCTATTTTGAAATAATTTTTAACATTTATAGAAAAGTTGCAAAAACACTGCAAAGACAAAAATTTTCATATATCCTCCACCCATGTTCCTCAGAAGTTAACATTTTACATTTGATATAAAATGAATAGAAGAAAAATTATCCTTAATATAAACAGGGACAAGTGGGTATAATTATGTTTTTTGTAACACTTCAGAGTAAGTAATAGACATCATGGTCCTTTATCACTAAATGATCCAGTGTGTATTTCCTAAAACCAAGGGCATTCTCTGTATAACCACAGTACAGTTATCAAATTCAGGAAATTAACTTTGATACAGTTAAATTGGGAAATTAACTTTGATTTATAGATCTCATTCAAATTTGACCAGTTGTCTCACAAATATCCTTTATGCAAAAAGGGTGAAAATCTAGTTTAACTTTCAACCTAGGAGCACAAGTTGCTGTTTGACTTTTTTTTTCTCTTCAGTCTCTTTTAATCTGAATTCTCCAGTCTAATGACCTTGACACTTTTGGAAAGTCCAGGCCATTCATTTTGAGGAACATCCATTTGTAGGTTATGATATTTCCTCATGATTAGGTTATGGGGGGCAGGAATATCACAGAGTGACATTTGGCCCTTTCTCAGTGCATTATATCTGGAGATAGGTGATATCTATTTATCCAATTATAGATGATATTAACCTTGAACTCTTAGTAAGGTAGTATCCACTGGTTTTACCTCTGTAAAATTTCTACATTTTCTTTCTCTTGTGTGGAATTATAGTGAGACTCTATCATATCTTCTTTCTCATCAAACGTTTTTGCCTGAAACAATTATTACTATGGAAATTGCAAAATGGTGGTTTTCTAATTTCATCATTCCTTCTACATTTATTACTATATGGAAGACCTTTTCCCTCCTTGCACATTTGTTTGTCTATGGCATCACTGATCCAATGGATATGAGTTTGAGCAAATTCCAGGAGATAGTGAAGGGCAGGAAAGCCTGGCGTGCTGCAGTCCATGGGGTCACAAAGAGTTGGACATGACTTAGCGACTGAACAACAGCAATTAGAATAAACATGAACTCATTTAACCAATGAGTTATAAACCATTATTATCATTATTTATTTTGATGTATAGATTATTCCAGCTTTGGCTAGTGGGAACTTTACTGCAGATTTTTGAGCTGAGTAGTAAGGTCATCTGAACTGTATTTGTGGTAGTTCTGGTAGCACTATAAAGGGTGCTTCAGAAATAGAGATAGGAGTTGGAGAAAACCATGAACAATGAGAGCATGGATATGGAAAGGATGGGATGGATTTTTAGTGTGTCTGATGAGGTAAAACAATAGAATTTGGAAACTGGGTGTAGAGGTAAAGGAAAAAGACTTTGGATCTGGATAACTAGGAAGGCAGTGGTGCCACAGGCAGGAGCAGAAGATACAGAAGCAAAGGGGTTGCAGATGAAGACAAGGTTAGATTTAGACTTATGGAGCTCAAGTCTCAAGGATACATTCATGGGAAAATGCCCGGCACTTGAAAATAGAGGCCTAGAACTCAGAAGAAAAATAAGGGTAAAAGAGTAGACTTGGGAGTTATCGAAAAGTGAGACTTTGGAAATAAATGAGATTATTTAGCAGGAAGACAAAATAGAAGTGAAGAGGGCCAAAAGAAAGACATCAAATAAGAGAACTATTTGATGTAATCAAAATCTAGATAAAAGACAATCTCAAAAAGGAAGGAATTGTAAATGGAGCCAAATTCTGAGGTTGAATAGGGTGAGAGAGGAAATGATGCCCTAAACTTGACAATTTAGGAAATCAATGTCTTCTTTAACATAACTCTCTCAAATCAGATCAGTGTGCAGAGAAACCAGTTTACAGGTGAATAAGGTGAGGTGAGTAAGGGCTTCCCTGGAGTCTCAGACGGTAAAGAATTTGCCTACAACGTGGGAGTGCAATTGTGCAGTAGTCTGAACATTCTTTGGCATTGCCTTTCTTTGGGATTGAAATGAAAACTGACCTTTTCCAGTCCTCTGGCCACTGCTGAGTTTTCCAGATTTGCTGGCATATTTTGTGCAATACTTTCACAACATCATCTTTTAGGATTTGAAATAGCTCAGCTGGAATTCCATCACCTCCATTAGCTTTGTTCATAGAGATGCTTCCTAAGGTCCAATTGTCTTTGCATTCCAGGATGTCTGGCTCTAGGTGAGTGATCACACTACAGTGGTTATCTGGGTCATGAAGATCTTTTTTGTATAATTCTTCTGTGTATTCTTGCCACTTCTTCTTAATATCTTCTGTTTTTACTAGGTCCACACCATTTCTGTCCTTTATTGTGCTCACTTTTGCATGAAAATTTCCCTTGGTATCTCTAATTTTCTTGAAGAGATCTCTAGTCTTTCCCATTCTATTGTTTTCCTCTATTTCTTTGCATTGATGGCTGAGGAAGGCTTTCTTATCTCTCTATTCTTTGGAACCCTGCATTCAAATGAGTATATCTTTCCTTTTCTCCTTTGCCTTTAGCTTCTCTTCTTTTGTCAGCTATTTGTAAGGCCTTATCAGACAATCATTTTGCCTTTTAACATTTCTTTTTCTTGGGGATGATCTTGATTCCTGTCTTCTGTACAATGTCATGAACCTCCCTCCATAGTTCTTCAGGCACTCCATCTATCACATCTAATCCTTTGAATCTATTTGTCACTTCCATTGTATAATCATAAGGGATTTGATTTAGGTCATACCTGACTGATCTAGTGGTTTTCCCTACTTTCTTCAATTTAAGTCTGAATTTTGAAATAAGGAGTTCATGTTCTGAGCCACAGTCAGCTCCTGGCCTTGTTTTTGCTGACTGTATAGAGCTTCTCCATCTTTGGCTGCAAAGAATATAATCAGTCTGATTTCGGTGTTGACCATCTGGTGATGTCCATATGTAGAGTCTTCTCTTGTGTTGTTGGAAGAGGGTGTTTGCAATGACCAGTGCATTCTCTTGGCAAAACTCTATTAGCCTTTGACCTGCTTCATTTTGCACTCCAAGGCCAAATTTGCTTGTTACTCCAGGTATGTCTTGACTTCCTACTTTTGCATTCCATTCTCCTATAATGAAAAGGACATCTTTCTTGGGTATTAGTTCTAGAAAATCTTGTAGGTGTTCATCGAACTGTTGAACTTCAGCTTCTTCAGCCTCACTGGTCAGGGCATAGACTTGGATTACTGTGATATTGAATGGTTTGCCTTGGAAACAAACAGAGGTCATTCTATCGTTTTCGAGATTGCATCCAAGCACTGCATTTCAGACTCTTTCATTGACTATGATGGCTACTCCATTTCTTCTAAAAGATTCTTACCCACAATAGTACATATAATGGTCATCTATTCATCCATTCCAGCCCATTTTAGTTTAGTAATATCTAAAATGTCGATGTTCACTCTTACCATCTCCTGTTTGACCACTTCCAATTTGCCTTGATTCATGGACCTAACATTCCAGGTTCCTATGCAATATTTGCTCTTTACAGCATCAGACTTTACTTCCATCACCAATCACATCCACAACTGGGTGTTGTTTTGCTTTGGCTCTGTCTCTGCATTCTTTCTGGAGTTATTTTTCCACTCTTCTTCAGTAGCATATTGGACACCTACCGACCTGCATACCAACTTTATGGCCAAATTCAGACTTAAATGAAAGAAAATAGGGAAAACCACTACACCATTCAGGTATGACCTAAGTCAAGTCCCTTAAAGTGTCAAATAGATTCAAGGAATTAGATCTGATAGACAGAGGACCTGAAGAACTATGGATGGAAGTTCACGATATAGTTCAGGAGGNCTAAAGGAGCCTGGCAGGCTCCAGTCCACTGTGTTGTAAAGAGTTGGGCACAGCTGAGGGACTTATTTAAGGTGAGGTGGGGAACTACAATAGTAAATATCATCTATCACTTTAGGCTGTCTGACAAACAAATCTTCCCTTTCTTAATACTGCTATCCTTTCACAACATAACTGATGCATCATTTTGCAGTAAAGCCTTTGTCTCTCTATTCTGCCTTACCCAGAGCACTGTCCTTATATAGGAGTGTGTGGTAAGGACGAAAGGAGAAAGGAAAAGAAAAGTCTGGCCCACCACATTATCAGAGTCTAGCGTTTAGCATGTGCTCTGCCTTAGGCTGTCATAGTGATGTGCTATTAATCTTTTTGTGATCTATTGGTTGTTAGGTTCCACTTAGTCTGTGGCATGCACAGAATCAAACCTGGCCTGAGAGTCCTCTTCTAGCACTGAAATTCCTTGACGCTATGAATTTGCATCCTTGGTGAAAGCTGCCCACGTTGCCTGGCAGTGCTGTTCGTGGGTGATATGTATGGGTCCAGGGCCTCAATTGCCCCCATGTCTCACTCTATCTTTTGTGGAATACAGGAGTGCTTCAAAAGATGAGCCTGAAAATGGATATTCGTGAGAATTAGAAACAAATCACTGCAGGGAACTAACAACATAAAAATGCTTCAAACTGTGAGGAACTGAAGCAACAGTTCCTGTTTGGACGTACACAATGGCCACAGCATGTGAGCAGCTATAAAAAAACACTGGAGGAAAAAGTGTATCTATGAAAAACAACTTTTAAAAAGCCCACAGAGAGCTCAATGCTTCACGTGCGGAGAGTCAAGTGAACTTTTCTGCAGTAACTACCACAGAAAAGTCTTTGGGGTCAAGAGAATCTATGGCAAACGTTTAAAGTTTTAATCTCAAAGTAAGTTTTGCCAGGACTTACCCATCTCCTGGTGCCCACAAANGAGTCACGTGAACTTTTCTGCAGTAACTACCACAGAAAAGTCTTTGGGGTCAAGAGAATCTATGGCAAACGTTTAAAGTTTTAATCTCAAAGTAAGTTTTGCCAGGACTTACCCATCTCCTGGTGCCCACAAATTCCTCTCAGTGAAACTAAAAGTCTTCCTGAACCCTCAAGCTACATGGCCAAGGTTACCACGTCCATTCCAACATGACTTAATTAACTGGATGAGGAAGATGAGTAATTCAGTCCTTAATCTAAAATAAGGCATTTATTTCTGACACGACTGAGCAACTAGACTGGTGTTTTAAGAAAGCTCAACTTGTGACTTGCTATGCATATGTTGTTACTGTTCTGTCTGTTAAGTCATGTCTGACCCTTTACGACCCCATAGACTACAGAACACCAGGCTTCCCTGCCCTTCACTGTCTCCCAGAGCTTGCTCAAATTTATGTCCATTGAGTCAGTAATCCTATCTAACCGTCTTGTCCTCTACCACTCCCTACTTTTGCCTTCGATCTTTCCCAGCATCAGGGTCTTTTCCAATGAGTGGACCTTTCCCATCAGGTGGCCAAAGTATTGGAGCTTCAGCTTCAGCATCCGTCCTTCCAATGAATATTCAGGGTTGATTTCCTTTAGCATGAGTGACTGATAAAATGTTACATTGTCATCATATTACTTTTCAAATGTAAACCTACTACTCTGGCATCTCAAGTAAGATACTCTGAATGAAATGAAGAATAAACATAAAAGTACAAGCCTGTAATCATTACTGAATATTATATATGCCAAGAGGGATTATTTTAATTGAGTCACATTCCTCTGGGGGAAATCTTTTCTTAAAAAATGTCACCAACAGACAAATCTGATAGTGACACAGAACTCCCTTTTGATATTGAAGGAATGACTCTTCCTAATTGGGTTACTAATGAGAAATTTATTACACTCAGTCTATTTTATAATCATTATAATCATCTCTAGATGATTCAAGTCTTAGAGGGTAATGCTTGCACATTTTGGTGATTTAACAACTGTTCCCCAGCTGGCAGAGTATTAAATAAGCAAGAAATTTCTGTTTCACTTAGGTTGCTTTCAGCTAGAATGAGTAGAAATTAGTCATCTCACCCTGCTCAAGCATTAAAGGTATATATTATCTTACATAACAAGAAGTCCACAGTTAAGAGAAGTTATCAGTGGCTGAATCATCTTATCAGAAACTCAAGTTCTTTCCATTACAGTATCCTAGAGTGTCAGCTTTTGCTTAGAAGCCAACTCCCTTCTTGGTTGTAAATGAAGCCTCAGGCATCATGTGCAGATATGCCAAAGTCTGATGGATAAGGTGGCCATCACTTCCCATATATCTCTTAGAGAAGGAGACATTTTCCAGGTGTCCCCTGCATTGGTTCTTCAGGAACTGGGTCCCATGACAACTACTAAATCAATCACTGCCAAGGCAGGTATAAGCCAATGGTTAATTTAGACTAATCAAGATTTAATTCTAAGGCTCACAAATGAAATATAGACAACTCTATCAGTTAATAGTTCTGTTGTGAGTAACAGAACTTTTAGCCCACTTTGGAGATGTGTTTTGCTATGTTGAACCAGTGTGAAAAAACTCTCATCAGGAAGCATATTGTCAGAATCTCTTGTTGTATTCATTTATTCTTCCTAGAATATTAAACCACAATATGTCTTTTAGGGTTTGAGAGGAGTTCTGAAATTAAAGGATGCATTTGTCATGATTTTTCATTACATGGGAAATCAACTGCAATTTAAAAAAATCAGCTTCAGTTAATTTAAACATTAAAAAGGAATCATTGAAAGAGGTATGAGGTAGTCATAGAAATGATGAGAAAACTGGAAAACAAGGATTAGACATCCCAAAGGTGATGAGGCAAAGCCAGGATCAGCCCCAGTTATGGCTACTCGAGACCTCTCGAGACCTCCGCTTCTGCCACTGTTGCCTGTGGAGGCTTTCTGTCCATGTCACTGGCTTCTAAACTCCACAGCAGCCGCCTGAAGCTCTCTCACTGACCCTGTGCCTTCAAGTCAGTTCTCTAAGAGCCAAAGTTCTAGGCAGAAGCATCAGATTGGCTACTTTTAGGTCAGATGTCCGTTCTCTGACTGCCAGAGCAGTAGAGAGAAGTATCTGCACCTCCATCCGTTTTTGTGAAAAAGAATTCAGGTTGTGTCCCACCTGCCATTGGATTCCTTCCAAATAAGAATGTTAGGAAGCTGGTCAGTGAAACAACAAATACTCACTACAGAAGCTGTGGATGGGTGCTTACAGAGGAACAGGGTCACTTCACCCAGTTATACAGGATGTTGGGACGAGGGGGTGAAGAAGCGGTGATCCAGTGTGGGTGGGAGAAATTTTAAACTGAGAGACACTCACCAATAGAAAAAATTAAGTATGAAATTAGAATGGAAATTTTCAGACATGCAAGATCTCAAAATATCTCATATTTTATGTCCTCTTAAGAAGCTTCGTAGACATGTACTACACCAAACAAGGAAATAAGCCAAGAAAGAGAAAGGAATAGGAACCAGGAAGCAATGTAACCAAGGTAAAAGAGCTATGTGAAGAATTCTTAGGATGAGGGTGAAGGAAGCCCCCGTGTCACAGCTGAGCAACAGACCCAGACAACCACCAGCTCCTAGTGGAGCAGGAGGACAGCGGACTCTGGGGAATGGGACATGTATATGAATGTGGATATGTGCCTGGAGATATTTGGGGATACATTAGTGATAGATGCATAAAAAAACAAAGTAAATGAAAAATAAGTTAATTACTAACTCAAAATAAGATATAAAATTCTACAAGGAATGTAATATAGTGTCTACTATAATTCAATTGTAAATAATGCAAGCACTGAATTTTGATCTAATAAGAAATTGTGACAAAATCAGATACTTGGATTTCCTTCAGGATAGTGTGAGATGATGGGGAGAGTGTGTGGAGTATGGATAGGGCACGATCAGCTATAGGTTAATGGTTGTTGAGGATAGGTAATGAGTATATGAGGGTTCAATACACAATATCCCTTCTGTGGGTAGTTGAAAATTCTGTGTAATAAAATGCTTTGAAAATGATATAACTATATTGAAAGGATATGGAAAGAAGAAAGGGTTGGGGCAGGGATATAAGTGCTAATCCTCAGGGATCAAAGCCCATACTGTTTCAATCCCTGAGTGAGGAAGATCCCCTAGAGAAGGGAATGACTACACACTCCGGTATTCTTGTCTGGAAAATCCCATGGACAGAGGAGCCTGGTGGACTACTGTCCATGGGATCTAAAACTAAAAACTCAAGTAGTGGTTGAATATGCATGTTACTTAGAGATATGGACATAAACATCAGATGGTATAGTTAAGAGATAAAGTCAAGTGCCCCGAGACGAAGGAATCAAGGTTGAAGCTGCTGTTTTCCCTTTTGTGCCTTGTAGAACAACCTNGGATAGTGTGAGATGATGGGGAGAGTGTGTGGAGTATGGATAGGGCACGATCAGCTATAGGTTAATGGTTGTTGAGGATAGGTAATGAGTATATGAGGGTTCAATACACAATATCCCTTCTGTGGGTAGTTGAAAATTCTGTGTAATAAAATGCTTTGAAAATGATATAACTATATTGAAAGGATATGGAAAGAAGAAAGGGTTGGGGCAGGGATATAAGTGCTAATCCTCAGGGATCAAAGCCCATACTGTTTCAATCCCTGAGTGAGGAAGATCCCCTAGAGAAGGGAATGACTACACACTCCGGTATTCTTGTCTGGAAAATCCCATGGACAGAGGAGCCTGGTGGACTACTGTCCATGGGATCTAAAACTAAAAACTCAAGTAGTGGTTGAATATGCATGTTACTTAGAGATATGGACATAAACATCAGATGGTATAGTTAAGAGATAAAGTCAAGTGCCCCGAGACGAAGGAATCAAGGTTGAAGCTGCTGTTTTCCCTTTTGTGCCTTGTAGAACAACCTGCCTTTTCAGGCTATGTGTCTGTACATCTTTATAAATTAAATTATTAAATTTCATATAGAAAATCTTTTTAAAAGAGAGAAAAACAAAGCAGAAGGACTAGTCTGAAAAAGTTATACCTTGCTGTGCACCACTGGAGAATCCTCTCTGGGTTGGATGAGGAGGACTCCTGGCAGGAGTCAAGGGCAAGGATGAAGTTAGGCCAGGAGCTAGACTCTGCCTACAGGAAAACTTCCCAACTGCTACCCAGAAAGTGGAGCTCCCCTGTGGCTCAGACGGTAAAGCATCTACCTGCAATGCATGAGACCGGNCAGGCCCCAGTGGGCTGTTCATTTTGTGTCTTTGTCGGGTCCAAGCCGCTCGGGTGACCTGGCGCTTTCCAAGCACACAGTCCCAAGTGGCCGTGTGCTTATGTACCTCCCTGGCCCCAGCTTCTCAGTTTCCCATGTGCGTAATCAGGACACAGTCCCAGGTGTACCAGGTCTCCTCTGGGGAGCTGAAACTGTTGTTCCTGGCAGATCTGAACACCCAAGATCCTAGGAAGACATGGTTAGCGTGTGGCCCGCTGCTGAGAGTTTGGTGGAGGATGCAGGTCTTTAGGGCAGAGGCTGAAGCAGCCCCTTGCCTTCTGACTCTGTGGTCACACACCTGCCTCTCTGCCTCCGAGGAGGGAGGGCTCTAGACTGCAGCTGGCTTGCTTTCCTGTGGTATTCACCAGGGTAGGACCCCCTATTCTGTGAGCACACCATGGGTAATAGTGTGGTGTGAGAACCTTCCTACAGGAAAAGCCCTTTGTTCTTCTCTGTTTCCCTGGCATTCCGAAGGCTTGGGTTGCTATGTCACATTAGTCCCCTCAGAGTGTCCTCAGGGCCTTCAGCCCTAGTCGTTACCGTGAAGACTGACGGTGCAGCCGGTGCCTATACACCCAGCCCCTGCGCACTGCAGGCAAGCGCAAGCATGCGAGCTGCTTCTCCTTGGTAATCGCCATTCAACACCTACTCTGTGGTGATTTTCTTTTTTCCCGGTTATGCTGCCCTCTGAGATTCCAAAGCTGCCCACTGACCCAACCTGTGACAGGGTTTCCTATTGTGCGGAAACTTTTCAACCTNCTGGCATTCCGAAGGCTTGGGTTGCTATGTCACATTAGTCCCCTCAGAGTGTCCTCAGGGCCTTCAGCCCTAGTCGTTACCGTGAAGACTGACGGTGCAGCCGGTGCCTATACACCCAGCCCCTGCGCACTGCAGGCAAGCGCAAGCATGCGAGCTGCTTCTCCTTGGTAATCGCCATTCAACACCTACTCTGTGGTGATTTTCTTTTTTCCCGGTTATGCTGCCCTCTGAGATTCCAAAGCTGCCCACTGACCCAACCTGTGACAGGGTTTCCTATTGTGCGGAAACTTTTCAACCTTCATGACTCCCTCCCCAGGATGGGGTCTCTGTCCTGAAATCCTTTTTCTTTTAGTCTTTATTTTTTGTCCTACCTCATTTTGAAGAGATTGGTTTGCCTTTCTGGGTATCTGGGATCGTCCACCAGCATTCAGAAGTTGTTCTGTGGAAGTTGCTCCACACACAGATGATCTTTCAATGTATTTGTGGGGAGAAAGTAGTCGCCTCATCCTATTCCTCCACCATCTTGGGACCACCTGCCCCTCCCCCTGCATTTTACATTAAAGCATCAGATCTTTCTAAAAAATTGTTATATCTGTTCTCATTTGCATTGATCCACTTGTACAACCTCTGTGGCATCCCTGAAATCACTGACCTTTTATGTTTTACCAACTTTTAGTTATTCCATTCGAATTCTCATTCTTAATAAATGAGATACATTTCTGTCTCAACCTGTATCTTAGCCCTACTGGAATCTTTTTCTGTAGGAATAATGTATTTAAATGGAAACTGATGAAAGAACTACAGTCTATAATTGAAACAACTACAATTACTAATTCTGATTTTCATCAGCAGTGTCCTTTATATATAGGGTATGCTAACCAAAAAGATTTAGAACTACTTCTCTGGTTCAGTCCAGTAGCCACATGTAACCCAGAGACAGAGCTTCAGTTCTATGAATAACTAGTAGATAGAACAAGTCTGAATATGTGTTTAGAATTCTAGAGAGTGGATTAGTAGTGACTATGTCTAGAGAAGGCAATGGCAACCCACTCCCGTACTCATGCCTAGAAACTCCCATGGATGGAGGATCCTGGTAGGCTGCAGTCCATGGGTGTTGGGGTCCTTTAATGAACCGGGACCTGGCGGTCCAGAGGCGATGATAAGAAAGTAAAAGAGAGAAAGAGGCTGATATTCCCTGGTTTATGCAGAGAACCATTAAAGTCCTTGACACAGGACTTGTGTGTCTCACGAAGGCACCAGGCGCCCTCTCGAGGGGAATGAAGGCACAGGGCACCTTCTTGAGAGAGACTTAGAAGCCCGAGCAGGAGAATGTGCAAGATGGGTCTCTGCACTCCAGAGAATCAGCCAAGGAGACAGAGAAAGAAAGACACGTGGACCCAAGCTCTGATGGAGCAAAGGTACTTTAATGATTTCTCTGAGTATATAAAGGCTGTGGTACAAGAAGTTTCTTTTGACAATGGTAAAGATCAGTAAACCAAATGTACAGCAACTGTTGCCAAGAGAACAAGGGATTAATAATGGTCACAAGGTCAGGAGACAATCCATATCTCAAGAAAGGGGATTTAGACTAAGCAGTTTTATTGTAAAGAGAATGTTTTAGTAAAGGAGACTCAAGCCTGTCTCACACAATTACCTCAGTTCCTGGGAGCAGCGTGCTATTCCGCTTAAAAAGAAACAAAGGACTTGTGAGAAACAGCACATAGGAATCCTCCTGTTAAACATTCCCTGACACACGACTTCACTTTCACGCATTGGAGAAGGAAATGGCAACCCACTCCAGTGTTCTTGCCTGGAGAATCCCAGGGACGGGGAAGCCTGGTGGGCTGCCGTCTATGGGGTCGCACAGAGTCGGACACGACTGAAACGACTTAGCAGCAGCAGCAGCAGTGTCTGTCGATTAAGTAGAGGCAAAGGAGGAAAGAAGGGGAGTGATTAGTAAAATGATTATAAGATGTAAAATTAGAATGACTTCTTTAAGGACAAATTCTAATTGCAATAAATCATATTAAAATTTTAAACATATTTTTCATACTAATTTTTACTAGATGTGGCAAATAGTTAAGTATATCTTATAATCTATACTTGTAGAAAAGTGTACTTTTATATACAATTACACACACACACACACACATATAGGCTTCCCAGGCAGCTCAGTGGGTAAAGAATCCACTTGCAATGTAAGAGACACAGGAGACAAGGGTTTGATCCCTGGGTTGGGAAGATTCCCCTAGAGGAGGTCATGGCAACCCACTCCAGTATTCTGTCCTGAAGAATTCCAATGACAGAGGAGCCTGGTGGGCTACTGTCCACTGGGTTACAACTAGTCAGACACAACTGAAGCAACTGAGCATGCATGCATGCATATATATATATGTACATGTATCTGCATATAAGATATTTTCATATATTTTATATGCAAAGTGGTGTAAATAAAAGCACTAAAATTATANCTGGGTTACAACTAGTCAGACACAACTGAAGCAACTGAGCATGCATGCATGCATATATATATATGTACATGTATCTGCATATAAGATATTTTCATATATTTTATATGCAAAGTGGTGTAAATAAAAGCACTAAAATTATAACACCTATATGAAAATTTCAGCTCTTCTCTTTCCCAGTATACTAGCATTGATCAACTCATGTTATCTTTTTGAGCTTTAGTTTTCACAGTTGTAAAATGAAAATAATACCAGCTCTCTTACAGGTGGGTAGTATAACATCGACATAGCAAGTGAAAACACTCAGCCCTATACTGGACACTTTGGGATATNCCTCTGTGGCATCCCTGAAATCACTGACCTTTTATGTTTTACCAACTTTTAGTTATTCCATTCGAATTCTCATTCTTAATAAATGAGATACATTTCTGTCTCAACCTGTATCTTAGCCCTACTGGAATCTTTTTCTGTAGGAATAATGTATTTAAATGGAAAGTGATGAAAGAACTACAATCTATAATTGAAACAACTACAATTACTAATTCTGATTTTCATCAGCAGTGTCCTTTATATATAGGGTATGCTAACCAAAAAGATTTAGAACTACTTCTCTGGTTCAGTCCAGTAGCCACATGTAACCCAGAGACAGAGCTTCAGTTCTATGAATAACTAGTAGATAGAACAAGTCTGAATATGTGTTTAGAATTCTAGAGAGTGGATTAGTAGTGACTATGTCTAGAGAAGGCAATGGCAACCCACTCCCGTACTCATGCCTAGAAACTCCCATGGATGGAGGATCCTGGTAGGCTGCAGTCCATGGGTGTTGGGGTCCTTTAATGAACCGGGACCTGGCGGTCCAGAGGCGATGATAAGAAAGTAAAAGAGAGAAAGAGGCTGATATTCCCTGGTTTATGCAGAGAACCATTAAAGTCCTTGACACAGGACTTGTGTGTCTCACGAAGGCACCAGGCGCCCTCTCGAGGGGAATGAAGGCACAGGGCACCTTCTTGAGAGAGACTTAGAAGCCCGAGCAGGAGAATGTGCAAGATGGGTCTCTGCACTCCAGAGAATCAGCCAAGGAGACAGAGAAAGAAAGACACGTGGACCCAAGCTCTGATGGAGCAAAGGTACTTTAATGATTTCTCTGAGTATATAAAGGCTGTGGTACAAGAAGTTTCTTTTGACAATGGTAAAGATCAGTAAACCAAATGTACAGCAACTGTTGCCAAGAGAACAAGGGATTAATAATGGTCACAAGGTCAGGAGACAATCCATATCTCAAGAAAGGGGATTTAGACTAAGCAGTTTTATTGTAAAGAGAATGTTTTAGTAAAGGAGACTCAAGCCTGTCTCATACAATTACCTCAGTTCCTGGGAGCAGCGTGCTGTTCCGCTTAAAAAGAAACAAAGGACTTGTGAGAAACAGCACATAGGAATCCTCCTGTTAAACATTCCCTGACACACGACTTCACTTTCACGCATTGGAGAAGGAAATGGCAACCCACTCCAGTGTTCTTGCCTGGAGAATCCCAGGGACGGGGAAGCCTGGTGGGCTGCCGTCTATGGGGTCGCACAGAGTCGGACACGACTGAAACGACTTAGCAGCAGCAGCAGCAGTGTCTGTCGATTAAGTAGAGGCAAAGGAGGAAAGAAGGGGAGTGATTAGTAAAATGATTATAAGATGTAAAATTAGAATGACTTCTTTAAGGACAAATTCTAATTGCAATAAATCATATTAAAATTTTAAACATATTTTTCATACTAATTTTTACTAGATGTGGCAAATAGTTAAGTATATCTTATAATCTATACTTGTAGAAAAGTGTACTTTTATATACAATTACACACACACACACACACATATAGGCTTCCCAGGCAGCTCAGTGGGTAAAGAATCCACTTGCAATGTAAGAGACACAGGAGACAAGGGTTTGATCCCTGGGTTGGGAAGATTCCCCTAGAGGAGGTCATGGCAACCCACTCCAGTATTCTGTCCTGAAGAATTCCAATGACAGAGGAGCCTGGTGGGCTACTGTCCACTGGGTTACAACTAGTCAGACACAACTGAAGCAACTGAGCATGCATGCATGCATATATATATATGTACATGTATCTGCATATAAGATATTTTCATATATTTTATATGCAAAGTGGTGTAAATAAAAGCACTAAAATTATAACACCTATATGAAAATTTCAGCTCTTCTCTTTCCCAGTATACTAGCATTGATCAACTCATGTTATCTTTTTGAGCTTTAGTTTTCACAGTTGTAAAATGAAAATAATACCAGCTCTCTTACAGGTGGGTAGTATAACATCGACATAGCAAGTGAAAACACTCAGCCCTATACTGGACACTTTGGGATATGTGATTTTTAGTATCATCTCCTAAACTGTTTTCTTGTGGTTTGTTCACTATAATTTCAGAAATTTTCAGTAAACATATAAGAATAAAACACATCATACTTTCTCACCACCCAGAATTTACTACTGGCTTAATTTGCTTTAATCTGCTATTTTTAAAAAAGTGTATGTGCATGTACACATAGGATAAAATTAGAATTCCTCTGGCTACCAGTGCTAATCGTATTGATTCCCTTTGCCCATTGGTTGATTTATTTATTAGCAAATATTTATGGAATGATTGCTGTGTGCTAGACATGAATGCTAGTTGCCAGAGTAAATGTTCATGATGAACCAGACTAAAAATTCCTTGCCTTTACTTACTCCAGCTACACTGACTTTCTGACGATAACAGGTAAACTTCTGCCTCAGGGAGCTTATTCTTGCTATTCCATGATCCTGGAATGTTCTTCCTCCACAAAACTAGGTAGCTGGCTATTTTATCTTCTTTAGGGCTTTATTCAAATTACACTTTCTCAGTAAGACTTTCCAAGGCAAGGCCATATTGTGTGAATTACATCCTTCTACGTTGTACATACAAGCTGTATCTGTCTCTGCTTTATTTTTCTCCATAGTACTTCTCACCACTTAATTCTCTATATTTTATTATCTTGTTATTATCACCTCCTCTACAGAAATATGGTATCCAAGAAGGCAGAGATTTATTCGTTGCTTGATCTCCAGTGCCTAGTACAGAACCCTCAAAACTTATTTGTCCAACGAATGAATAAGATTAAAAATTAAAACAGCTTATTTTCCTCTCAGAGTTTAATATTGAATTGATGTAATTAAAGAAAAGTTAAATTTACATGATTTTCCAAATTACTGATACACACAAAAATAATCCCCATCTATAGAAAAAGTAGAACACTTATTTTCAAAATGTGAGTGGAATGGCTTTCATAATGTCAAGGTTTAGATAACTTATAACTAGCATATTTTGAAACAGATGGAAATGACTCCAAAATTAGCTTTTGGACAATATATGCTGCTCCATTGATTTATTACTTGATTCAAAACTATGGTGACTCAAATTTCTGCTGACTCCAGGGGAAATTTTAAAGCCAGAATTCACTTTAGCATCTAGAAATGTGCTTAGCTGGCAGAGTACAGGACTCCAACCTGTACCCTGGGCATCACTGAAATAATAATTCAATGTCAAAAGAAACATTGTTCAATAAAATGTATCTTGCTTCTGTTCAGTCATGTCCAACTCTCTGCAGCCCCATAGACTGAAGCACACCAGGCTTCCCTGTCCTTCACCATCTCCCAGAGCTTGCTAAAACTCATGTTCATTGAGTAGGTGGTGCCATCCAACCATCTCATCCTCTGTCATCCTCTTCTCTTCCTGCCCTCAATCTTTCCCAGCATCAGGGTCTTTCCTATTGAGTCAGCTGTTCGCATCAGCTGGCCAAAGTTTTGCAGCTTCAGCTTCAGCATCATTCCTTCTAATGAATATTCAGGACTGATCTCCTTTAGGATGGACTGGTTGGATCTCCTTGCAGTCCAAGGGACTCTAAAGAGTCTTCTCCAACACCACAGTCCAAAAGCATCAATTCTTCGGCACTCAGCCTTCTCTGTGGTCCAAATCTCACATCCATACACGACTACTAGAAAAACCATGGTTTTGACTACATGGACCTTTGTCAGCAAAGCAATATCTCTGCTTTTTAATATGCCGTCTAGATTTGTCATAGCTTTTCTTCCTAGGAGCAAGCATCTTTTAATTTCATGACTACAGCCATCATCTGCAGTGAAATTGGAGCCCAAGAAAAGACTGTCACTGTTTCCACTGTTTCCTGATCTATTTGCCATGAAGTGATGGGACCAGATGCCATGATCTCATTTTTTTTTAAAGTTAAGTTTTAAGCTAGCTTTTTCATTCTCCTCTTTCACCTTCATCAAGAGGCTTTTGTTCCTCTTTGCTTTCTGCCAGGAGGGTGATATCGTCTACATATCTGAGGTTATTGATATTTCTCCTGGCAATTTTGATTCCAGTTGTGTTTCATTCGGGACAGCATATTGCATGATGTAATCTGAATATAAGTTAAACAAGCAGGCTGACAATATATAGCCTTGACGTACTCCTTTCCCAATTTGGAACCAGTCAGTGGTTCCATGTCCGGTTGTAACTGTTGCTTTTTGACCTGCAGACAGGTTTTGCAGGAGGCAGGTAAGTTGGTTTGGTATTCCCATCTCTTTCAGAATTTTCCACAATTTATTGTGATCCACACAGTCAGACTTTGGCATAGTCAATGGAACAGAAATAGATGTTTTTCTGGAACTCTCTTGCTTTTTCCATGATCCAGCGGATGTTGGCAATTTGATCTCTGGTTCCTCTGCCTTTTCTAAAACCAGCTTGAACAACTGGAAGTTCACGGTTCACTTATTGCTGAAGCCTGGCTTGGAGAATTTGGAGCATTACTTTACTAGCATGTGAGATGAGTGCAATTGTGCGGTAGTTTGAGCATTCTTTGGCATTGCCTTTCTTTGAAATTGGAATGAAAACTGACCTTTTCCAGTCCTGTGGCCACTGCTGAGTTTTCCAAATTTGCTGGCATATTGAGTGCAGCACTTTCACAGCATCATCTTTCAGGATTTGAAACAGCTCCAGTGGAATTCCATCATCTCTACTAGCTTTCTTCATAGTGATGCTTTCTTGTGATGCCCACTTGACTTCACATTCCATGATGCCTGGCTCTAGGTGAGTGATCATACCATCATGATTATCTTGGTCATGAAGATTTTTTTTTGTACAGTTCTTCTGTGTATTCCTGCCACCTCTTCTTAATATCTTCTGCTTCTGTTAGGTCCATACCATTTCTGTCCTTTATCAAACCCATCTTTGCATGAAATTTTCCCTTGGTATCTGATTTTCTTGAAGAGATCTCTAGTCTTTCCCATTCTGTTGTTTTCCTCTATTTCTTTGCATTGATCACTGAGGATGGCTTTCTTATCTCTTCTTGCTATTCTTTGGAACTCTGCATTCAAATGCTTATATCTTTCCTTTTTTCCTTTTCTTTTCACTTCTCTTCTTTTCACAGTTATTTGTAAGGCCACCTCAGACAGCCATTTGCTTTTTTGCATTTATTTTTCATGGGGATGGGCTTTATTCCTATCTCCTATACAATGTCACGAACCTCTGTCCATAGTTCATCAGGCACTCTATCTATCAGATCTCGTCCCATAAATCTATTTCTCACTTCCACTGTATAAGCATAAGGAATTTGATTTAGGTCATAACTGAATGGTCTAGTGGTTTTCCCTGCTAAGTCACTTCAGTCGTGTCCGACTCTGTGCAACCCCAGAGACAGCAGCCCACCAGGCTCCCCCATCCCTGGGATTCTCCAGGCAAGAACACTGGAGTGGGCTGCCATTTCCTTCTCCAATGCAAGAAAGTGAAAAGTGAAAGTGAAGTCGTTCAGTTGTGTCTGACCCTCAGTGACCCCATGGACTGCAGCCTTCCAGGCTCCTCCGTCCGTGGGATTTTCCAGGCAAGAGTACTGGAGTGGAGTGCCATTGCCTTCTTTCTTCAATTTAAGTCTGAATTTGGCAATAAGGTGTTCATGATCTGAGCCACAGTCAGCTCCTGGTCTTGTTTTTGCTGACTGTATAGAGCTTCTCCATCTTTGGCTGCAAAGAAT
>SJYV01017316.1:38457-100087 GCA_006410875.1 Neotragus pygmaeus
GAAACAGAGATCATCCTGTCGTTTTTGAGATTGCATCCAAGTACTGCATTTCAGACTCTTTTGTTGACTATGATGGATACTCCATTTCTTCTAAGCTATTCCTGCCCACAGTAGTAGATATAATGGTCATCTGAGTTAAATTCACCCATTCCCGTCCATCTTAGTTCGCTGATTCCTAGAATGTCGATGTTCACTCTTGCCCTCTCCTGTTTGACCACTTCCAATTTGCCTTGATTCATGGACCTAACATTCCAGGTCCTATGCAATATTGCTCTTTATAGCATTAGACCTTGCTTCTATCACCAATCACATCCACAACTGGGTATTGTTTTTACTTTGGCTCCATCCCTTCATTCTTTCTGGAGTTATTTCTCCACTGATCTCCAGTAGCATGTTGGGCAGCTACCAACCTGGAGAGTTCATCTTTCAGTGTCCTGTCTTTTTGCCTTTTCATAATGTTCATGGGAAGGTTAGTAGGCAGGTCTAATAATTAAAGAAAAGGCCTCATGAGTTTAGCTCCTACCTGCCACCACAAGACCTCTGAAGAGGTCAGAACTAGCTCATGATTTTTCCAGAGCATTAAAAATACTTGTGTTAGGGTTTTTTACTGCTTTATTCATTTAACAAATATTTTTAAAACTCAGAATACTGGAAAAAAAAAAAACCACACAGACTGAATGATAAGAAGGTGTTCATTCTGGGATCAGAATGCAGAGATTTTAGGCTGAGGAGACAGCAAATGCAAAAACAAATTTGGAGTGTATGATGGTTTGTTTTATGTATCAGCTTGGCTAGGCTGTGGTCAGACAGTAGTCTACAGGTTGCAGTGAAGGTATTTGGTAAACATGATTAACTTCTACAACCAGATAACTTTAAGTAAGGAAGATTACCCGAAAATATGAGTACATATCATCCGGTTTTAAGGCCTTAAGAGCAAAAAAAGGTTTCCCAGGAAAAGAGAGAAATTTTGCCTCAAGACTACAGTATTAACTTCCGCTTAAGTGTCCAGCTTGCCCTGTGAATTTCAAACCAGNAAAATATGAGTACATATCATCCGGTTTTAAGGCCTTAAGAGCAAAAAAAGGTTTCCCAGGAAAAGAGAGAAATTTTGCCTCAAGACTACAGTATTAACTTCCGCTTAAGTGTCCAGCTTGCCCTGTGAATTTCAAACCAGTCAGTTTCACAATTGTATGAGCCAATTCCTTAAAATATATGGGTGAGTGATTCAGAGAGAGAGAGAGAGAGATGTTTCTATATCCATATGGACATACACATTCCATCCCAGTATCTGCTTCTGAAGAACCCAGCCTGCAATAATTACTGCCAAGATATAGTATTTCCTATTGATGCTGTTTCTCTGGAGAACGTGACTGATACAGAGCTCTGGTTTGAGGAACAGAAAGAAGGCCATTGTTACTGGAGCACAATGAAAGTGGTGGTAGTGGGGATGACTTGGTGGGAGAGTGACATGTGAGGAGGACAGATGGGGGGTGGCCAGGTTATCTCAGGCCTTGTAGGCTCCTCAAAACAGGAATCCATAGAACAGATGCTGAACAACAGGTTAAGTGAGAAAAGAAATCAAATTTTTATGGTTCTGAAAACTAAAGTTTCTCACTTTCAGATTGGTAAATATTCCAGAGATTGGCAGCCTCCTGTGTTGGTGAGGCTGTGTGAAAAGGAGCCTCTTAGATATCTCAGGTGGGAGGGAAAGGGGCATAACCCCTATGGAGGGGGAAATGTGAGAATAGCTAACAAGACTGAATATGGGTTTATCACTGCATCAAGCACTCCCAGCTGAGGAAATTTAGCCTGAAATTGCACCTCCATAAAGATGAAAGACATAAATTATTGGCAGCATCATCTGTAATAACAAAATATTGGAAGCAACCTAAATGTCTATCCATAGAAGATCAGTTAATAAACTAGTACCTGCACACAGTAGAGTTTTACAAAGCTGTTTTTTAAAAGGATAATTTCTATATATTGATAGAGTGATTTATAATTTTGTTAAGAAAAACAAGGGGCAAATGAATATTGATAGAATGCTAAGAAGAAAGAGGAAGTAAAAGATCATGTGTTCATGCAAGTGTGTGTGTGTGTGTGTGTGTGTGTGTGTGTGTTTGAAAAAAAAAGAGAGGCAAAAAATGCAGAAACTCAGATACATATCAGAATTATCCTGGAATTTTTTGAAAAATACAAATGCCCAGGTGTGCCTTTTTTCTTCAAACTCCAGGTGTGTTTCTGATGAGCAGCCATGTTTAAAAACAACTGGACTATATGAGGATCTTTTCATTTTACTTAGTTTCACTTTTTGAATTTCATATTCAGTGACCCCCCTTTCGTTTAGCTGTTTTGCAATTTCTCCATCTCTTGTTTTTTTTAATACAATGTTCTTTCTCAAGCCTTTATCAAGTGTAGTAGAAAAGCCTTCATATACATATACATAGTATGTATAATATATATTTTAGAAAATTTATGAATTTTTGCCTAACTAAAAAATTTATGACATTTCATTCCACTTGTTTGACTTAGTATGAAGAGAATGCTAGATTCCTAACTAAAAATTAGATGTGCAGAAAGCAACAAAGGTATACTGTATAGCACAGGGAACTATAGTCAGTATCCTGTAATAACCTATAATGGAAATAATCTGAAAAGTAATATATGTGCATATGTATAACTGAATCACCTTGCTGTGCACCTGAAACATTGTAAGTCAATTATACTTCAATAAAATATCTATTAAGAAAAAAATAAAGCCCTTCTTAGACCAAAAAAAAAGAATTTGAATACAATATAATTTACCATTTGCTTATTTGTCATAACTATTGTATTATATGTATTTATATTGTGAATAAAAGCACTTTAAACATGAAAAAAATGCAGGAACTAAGAAAATGTTTTTTATGTAGTCAAATGGAAAGAAACAAGAATAAGACTTCCCTCAGTGTAAATTTTTACATGGTTTAAATTTCTACCTTATGTAAATATTTTAAATAATCCCATCGTAAAATTAAAACAATGTATAAATACTAAAATGTGCCACCCACGTCCTCTTTCAAGGAAGCTACCCAGCCTGGGGAGAATGCAGACAGTAGAAGGTCTCCAGCTGTCAGCTCCTTCAGGGTTTGTCTCAGCTGCAGAACAGCCTCCTGCAAAGTCACACCCTTCCTGGGGTGACCACATCCTGTCATGAGCCAGGCTAGGGCTCAAAGGCCCAGAACTCCCCTCCAGATTGTCTGAGGCTTTGTTTGGCTTGCATCACAGTTTGTCTTCTCCCTTTTGCTAAATCTTGTTCCCTCTCCCTTCTTTTCACAAGTATTGATCTCTAATAAACACCTTGCATCCCAAACTCCATCTCCATCTTATGTCTCCAGCACTGACAGGCAGGTTTCCCAGGAATCTAGACTGCTATAGTTGCAGCCAAGAGCTGGATTATTCACCACCTGGCTGGTCTTGAGGACCCCTTTACTGGTGGCAGGTGGAGCACAGCAGACCCTGGCACAAGGCAGTGGTCCAATTGTTTACGGGTAATGAGTTAAAAGGGTGCACCAGTAAAAAGAAATGCACTAACAAGTGGGTGCTCTGTGTCTACTCTCTGAGAAGCATACAGGAAGTAGTAGCTCTAATATGAGTTTATGGTTACCAGGAGGGAAGGGTGGAGGAAAGGGATAGTTAGGGAGTCTGGGATTGACATGTGCACACTGCTATATTTAATGTGGATAACCAACAAAAAGTCCTACTGTATAGCACAGGGAACTCTGCTCAATGTTATACCACAGCCTGGATGGGAGGGGAGTTTGGGGGAGAGAGTGTGTGTGTGTGTGTGTTAGTCATTCAGTCGTGTCTGACTCTTTGTGAGCCCATTGACTATAGCCCACCAGGCTCCTCTGTCCACAGAATTCTTCAGGCAGGAAAACTGAAGTGGGTTGCCATTTCCTTCTCCAGGGGATCTTCCTGACCCAGAGCTTAAACCCACGTCTCTTATGTCTCCAGCACTGGCAGGCAGGTTCTTTACCACTAGCACCACCTGGGAAGCCCCCATTTGGGGGAGAATGGATTCATGTATATGTATGGTTGAGTCCCTTTGCTGTCTACCTGAAACTATCACAACATTGTTAACTGACTATACTCTAATATAAAATTAAAAATTAAAAAAAAAGTAGCTGTGAGGATTGCAGTATTGGGTGGTATTGCTAAGCTTCACTGATGCCCTACAGAAAATTGAGAGCCAGGTAGCAGACAATTAAAAAGAACTCTGGAAGCAAAAAGGCCTCTTTGTTTACATACAAATAATCTCAACTCCTTCAGCAGGAGAGCTGAGAAAGTTGAGGCTCAAGATCAGACATTATGGTCTAAGTGGCTGAATTTCAAAGAAATTTAATGTCCAACAATAGTAGTCTGTTGCACTAAGGTAAGGCCTCTGATGGGGAAAACTTAAGCAACTCTTGGATGGAGGCATCTGAGCCAATGCTTCCAAAGGGTTAGACTCCTCATACTCCCCTGAAATTTCTGAGTCTATAGCAATGTCCTGGTCCTCCCTGTTGAAAACTAGCGATGCACCCACATTGGAAGAAGTTTTAGAGTCCTCTCTGCACCAGGCAGAAAGCACCCCTCTCACAACCTGCCCCATCTCCCCTCTGCCCCGTTATTGTTCAGTCGCTCAGTCATGTCCAGCTCTTTGTTGGATGCCAGACTTGCCAGACTTCCCTGACTTTGGACATTTCCCAGAACTTGCTCAAACTCATGTCCATTGAGTTGGTGATGCCGTTCAACCATCTTGATCTCGGTCATCCCCTTTTCTCCTCCTGCCTTCAATCTTTCCCAGCATCAGGGTCTTTTCCAATGAGTTGGCTATTTGCATCACATGGCCAAAGTATTGGAGCTTCAGCTTCAGGATCAGTCCTTGCAGTGAATATTCAGGGTTGATTTCCTTTAGGATGGACTGGATGGATTTCCTTGCAGTCCAAGGGACTCTCCAGAGTCTTCTCAAGCACCACAGTTCTAAAGCATCAATTCTTTGGTATTCACCCTTCTTTATGGTCCAAGTCTCACATCCATACATGACTACTGGAAAAGCTTTCACTGTATTGACATTTGTTCGCAAAATAATATCTTTGCTTTTGAATATGCTGTCTAGGTTGGTCATAGCTTTTCTCCCAAGGAGCATGCGTCTTTTAATTTCATGGCTGCAGTCACCATCTGCAGTGATTTTGGAGCCCCCCAAAATAAAGTCTGTCACCATCTATTTGCCATGAAGGGATGGGACCAGATGCTATGATCTTAGTTTTTTGCATGTTGAGTTGTAAGTCAGTTTTTTCACTCTTCTCTTTCATTTTCATCAAGAGACTCTTCAGTTCCTATTCACTTTCTGCCATAAGTGTGGTGTCATCTGCATATCTGAGGTTATTGATATTTCTTTCTCCTGGCAATCTTGATTCCAGCTTGTGCTTCTTCCAGCCCAGTGTTTCTCATGATGTACTCTGCATAGAAGTTAAATAAGCAGGGTGACAATATACAGCCTTGATGTACTCCTTTTCCTATTTGGAACCAGTCTGTTGTTCCATGTCCAGTTCTAACTGTTGCTTCCTGACCTGCATATAGGTTTCTCAGGAGGCAGGTCAGGTGGTCTGGTATTCCCATCTCTTTCAGAATTTTCCACAGTTTATTGTGATCCACAAAGTCAAAGGCTTTGGCATAGTCAATAAAGCACAAGTAAATGTTATTTTTGGAATCTCTTGCTTTTTATATAATCCAGTGGATGTTGGCAATTTGATCTCTGGTTCCTCTGCACTTTCTAAATCTAGCTTGAATATCTAGACATGCTCGGTTCATGTATTGCTGAAGCCTGGCTTGGCGAATTTTGAGCATTACTTTGCTAGCATGTGAAATGAGTGCAGTTGTGTGGTAGTTAGGGTTAAGCCTCAGAATAACACAGCTGGGACTGATCTGTGCCTGATCATGGAGGATAAAAATTATACCTTAAAGGAGCTGCTAGACTATGGTAGCAGGTATTGGGAGCTGGGAGATTATTTTTTTAGGATCTAACATTTCAAAAATTTTTTGAATTTCAGAAATTTTGTTATAATTTTGAAGATAGATACTTACATTTGGGGTAAAATATTTCCCTCTAAAAAATTTTTTTTTTAATTGTAGTATAGTTCCTTTTCAATGTTGTGTTAGTTTCTACTGTACAGCAAAGTGCATCAGCTATAAATATATGCATATCCCCTCTTTTTGGAGTTCCTTCCCATTTAATTCACCACAGAACATTGGGTAGAGGCCCCTGTGCTATACAACAGGTTCTTATTAGTTATCTATTTTATACATAGTATCAGTAGTATATATATGTCAATTTCAGTCTCTCAGTTCATCCCATACCCTCCTTCCCCACTTGGTATCCATATATTTGTTCTCTATATATGTGTCTTTATTTCTATTTTGTAAATGAGATTGTCTATACCATTTTTTTTCAGATGTAGAGATGTGCATGGACCTAGAGATTGTCATGCAGAGTGAAGTAAGTCAGAAATCAAACAAAGAATATTATATATTAATGCACATATATGTAGAATCTGATAATATGTATTGACTGGATTCTGAGGGTCCTGATCAAAGGAAATGTTTATTGACTAGGGAGCATTCTACTAAGATGCAGCATTTAATAGTCTTGCAAAGGGCCCAGGAGATGGTGTGAACTTGCTTCTGAAATGCCTCCTAGAAGCATGGATGAAGCCTGTCAATATGACACCCATATCATGGCCCACACTGAACAGACTTGAAATGCCACAGTTTCCCTGGTAGACAGTAGAGGAAAGGATTTGAAAGATTGGGGGAGTGAGCATGTGGATGGATACAGCATGATGATAAGATTTGGCAGATGATTACATTCCACAGGAAGGCCCAGGGGCTATGTATCATTTACTAAGGCTATGAGAATGAACTTGGCTCACTGATAGAAATGAGGATGATAGAATCCAAAAATAACAGAAGGCAGAGGGTGACACTTAAGAGCCAGAAGCCAAAGGACAACAATTATTATAATGATGAGCAAGATCAGATTGGAAGCCAAGAGGTCTGATACAGAAAAAAGTACAGAGATTATTAATAGTATACAGCATCCCCAAGGGCAAAGTCAATGGGTAGCCATCGTGGAAGCTGTTTCACTTATATCAGCAGAAATGAACAACAGATGACCAAGGGGTGAGAAATATGATTCCTTGCACAGTTCTTCACCTAAGTGAGGTTTCAGATGAAAAACTCATTGACTAAAAGTTGGCAGTGGGAGGGAGCCTATAACACCATGCCAAATACATATGGTGATGATTTCTTCAGTCCTTCCCTGGAGAGATTTATAGCCATTTGTATAGGTAATTATGCATCAAAGAAAAGGAAATACCCAGACATTCTAGGATTGATGGACCCAGTGTCTTGGTGACATTGTAATATGGAGTGCTGAAGTATCGTCATGGTCCCCTGTTAATATGGAAAAATATTAGGATCAGTTAATGGATTCTGGTCAAGGCAAGGCTTACATTGCATTCTCTGAGTCCCATTGGTCATTTCCCCAGTCCCTGAATTGAGATTGATATACTTGGCAGTTGGCATAACCCTCACATGGCTTCTTGGTTTATGGATTGAGAGTAGAGAAGACCACTACTTCAATGGTAGGGTGAAAGACCCTACCATCCCTTGCCAAAACATTAGATACAAAACACAATATTGCTTCCCAAAGGCAGCAGAAATTAGTGCTGCCTTTAAGACTCTAAATGATGCAGCAGTTATGGTCTCCATTCACTTAATTCACCAGTCTGGTCCCTGCAGAAACCAAATTAATGCTGGAGGATAGTTATAAACTACCATAAGCTCAACCAACTGATATCCCCAGTCACAGCCACCATGCTGGATGTGGTATCTTTGCTAGAAAAGATGAAAATGGCCTCATAGATATAGTATGCAGCCATCAATTTAGTGAATGTTTTCTTTTCTATCCCAATCAGGAAAGAGGATCACATGGAAATGTTCTACCCCAGATCTCTGTTAGCCCTCTTATCCTCTATCATAATATAGTCTGAAGAGGTCTGGACTATCCAGACTTTCCATAGAAAAGCACATTATTCCATTATATAGAGGGCATTATGTTGATAAGACTACATAAACACAAGTGGTTGGTGTGCTGGAGGCCTTAGTAAGATCCATGTGTTCCAGAGTGTGGATGATAAACCATGGAGTTTCAAGGGCATACTACATCTGGGAAAATGTTTAAAGTTTCACTGGTCAGGGTTGTGTTGAGGTTATCCCCTAAAAAAGAAAAGTCAAGGTTTTGCCCTTGGTCCTCCTTCCAGGAAAAGAGAAGTATTGGTAGGTTTGCGTTCTGGAAACAACACTTCTGGCCATAGAATGAGTGATGAATGGCTGCCAATTTTGAATAAAGTCCAGAGCAAGAAAGAGATCTGCAACAGATGCAAGTTACTTTCTTTTATTTTTTCTTTCTTTCTTTTTTTTTATATTATTTTTTAAATTTGACTTTACAATACTCTATTGGCTTTGCCATACATTGACATGAATCCACCACAGGTGTACACAAGCTCCCAATCCAGAATCCCCCTCCCACCTCCCACCCCACAACGTCTGCTTTACAATGTCATGGTATTTTTTGCTGTATGACCACATGAATCATCTGTAAGTATATATATATATATATATATATATATATATATCCAAGTTTCTATGCAAGCAGTTTGATCCTTGGTTCAGGTGCACTCTAGAACCTATGAAAGTCACAAAGCTGGGTCCCTGCAGTTCCAGAGCAAGGCCACACCATCTGTAGCAGAAAATTATGTACCTGGCATGCTGCTTGGACCCTGTAGTGACCCTATAGAGGTCACTTGGGGAATCAAGTGACCATACCTCAGGAATTACCTCTTATGAGAACTTACAAGTTCATAAAATTGAGCAGGTTCCAGCAACAGTTTCTCATAAGATGGAAGTGGAACTTTCAGGACCATTGAGCACAATCAGGGCAGGAGGGCACACAGCAAGCGGCATATGCAGGTAATCCAGATTTCTATGACACCCACCACTGTTACACCAGTGCCCGTCACTCAGATGAAAGAGGGGAAAAAAAAATCTGATCTCAGTTTATGGATGAGTCAGCTCTATGTGTGGATGCAAGCTGAGATGGGAGACAGCTGCACCATAGCTTCATTCAGAGGAGGCCTTGGCAGTGATGAGAGAAAATTATTTCAGTGGGCAGAGGCCTCATGAGCAGTGGCTTGGCCAAGACAAAGAGTTCTGGAATAGAAGCATGAAGGTGGACATTCGGAAGTACACTTGTGGAAGGAAGATTTTTACATTATATCTTAATGCACACCAGAGAGCTTCCATTATGAGAGACAACCAACTAGACAAAATGATTTGGCCAGTCAATGCCTACCCATGTATTAGTGTGTTAAGTACAAGTATCAGTATGATATGTTTACTTCCTACCACAGTCCATGGGGTCACTAAGAGTCGGACACTACTGAGAGACTTCATTTTCACTTTTCACTTTCATGCATTGGAGACGGAAATGGCAACCCACTCCAGTGTTCTTTCCTTGAGAATCCCAGGGATTGGGGAGCCTGAGGGGCTGCTGTTTGTGGGGTCACACAGAGTTGGATATGACTGAAGCGACTTAGCAGCAGCAGCAGCAATGAATACATCTAGTTCTCAGATCTTGGTTTTTAAAATACCAATATCCATTTAAAAGAAAGCAGAAATCCTCCATTTCCTCGTGGGAGAAATGGTTGACTCCAAATCTGGGACAGAAAAAGTACAAGGGGAGCCTGAAACACTTTTTCATACCAAAAAAGCAGTGAAAAGCTGAAAAGATCACAGGAGCCATCTTGAAGGAGTTCCCACTGACCAAACTTGGGACAGTTTGAACATCAAATTGAATAATGATGCTAATGAATTATAACACACTGAATAAAAAGGCAATCATAAGTCCATAGTGTTCTTTTCTAAAAATGAGAGGGAGAGGAGAGGAAACAGAGAAAGCTTTTACATATAAAGGAATACAAGCCAACAGATGCAGTGGAAATGTTAAGTAAGAAAATCGCCATTTTGCAACCACTGATTGATGTAGGTGGGAATCATTAATGGATGCTAAAACTCAAAATAAAAAGTTATTGGGGAACAGGCTATTTACACAGTTTTCAAATAGCATGCTGCAGATTACTTATTCATAATAAAGAGGGGGGGAAGATGTGATTTTAAAATAGATCTGGTGGACACTAGTGTAACCAAGTAATGAAACTGCCTTGTCAATAATGGAGTGGAAATTTTTAACGTCTTGTTGTGATGAACAGAGAAAGACACAACATCACCTATGCTATGCTCTTGCCAGAGTGTTTAACCTGAATATAACCATGAGAAAAACAATCAGGTAAATCCAGATTATAAGACAATTTACAGTAAAACAAGCTTCCCAAAATGTCAATCATTAAAAGCAAAACAAAAATAGGGGAATATCTTCTATATGGAAGATCAAATTCTTCTATATTAAATAAATGCAGTGCATGACCTTTGATTGGATACTGGGTCAAAAATAAAAAATGAAAGATAATTAGAAGGCACATTTTTGTGACAATGGGAGAAAACTGAGTATTGGACAGTATATTAGGTTAAAATAGTGTGTTGGTGTTAAATTAGGTATGATGATGGTATGGTGGTTATGTGGCAGAATGTACTTATTCATCGGAGATATAAATACTTTGTGAAGTATTTAGGGATAAAGTGTCCTGAGAGACAAAGAGAGTGTGGCAGAATATTAACAATGGGTAAATTAGGTTGCAAGATAAGAATCATTTTATTTTTACTATTTGTTCAACTTTTTTTATTGGTTTGGACTTTCTTCAAAATAAGCAGTCGGGGAGGGTGCAAACTCTTCAAAACATGATACATTCAAACACTTTGCAGAACTGATTTTGTGCTAGTGATAAACAATAGAAAGATAAAAGACAACGAGAACAGCATTGCACAATGGAGACAAGGCTGAAAAACAAATGCTTGAGAAGGAGGAAAAGCTTCCATCTGTCGCAGTGAACGCCGGGGGAGAAAGACGGAAATTGACAGAGGCTGCATATGCGGTGCAATAGCGTTTCCTGCAGCTAGAAGGAAATTGGTGCAAGATAAAGATTTGAACAGAACTCCCCCTAAAAATTCCCTGGTGGCTCAGAGGTTAAAATGTCTGCCCGCAATGCGGGAGAGCCGGGTTCGACCTCTGGGTCTGGAAGATTCCCTGGAGCAGGAGATAGCAACCCACTCCAGTATTTTTCCCTGGAGAATCCCATGGAGGGAGGAGCCTGGTAAGCTACAGTCCACAGGGTCACAAAGAGTCGACAGGACTGAGCGACTTCCCTTTCACTTTCTCCCAGGCAGAGCGTGAAGTTTAGGGAAAGAGGATGAGGATAAGAAGGAAAAGGCAGATTGAAGAAGTGTTATGTCACCGTCGCTACCAGCATTCTCATCTCTTCCTACAAGTTCATGCGATTAAGGGAAATGATCCACAGACCCACTCAACCACACAAAGCTTTTCAACATCCCAGAAAAAGGTGTCAGGTCTTTAGGTCATCTTGAGACCTCAGTTCTCTTGGCTTTTTCTAAATAACTCATTGTTCCAATTATATTGACACCAGAAGATCTAGAATCATGTTTTTCTTAAAGCTTCCTCTAAGAAAGGTCCTTCTTCCATGACCCCTGAAAATCAATTGAGACATAAGCAGTGCATGAATTGGATATTGGAGATAAATTATTGAAAAGCCAGCATTTCCTAGGCTGTTATAATTATGGAATTAAGTTTGGAAACATGTGGTGCTTTCTCCAGACCGGATGGAAAATATGACACATTTAACAGCTATATAACTTTCTCTCTGTTGCATAAACATTTCCTCATTATTAACATTTCATTCTCAACAAATCGAAGTGAAGTTAGCAATGTAAAACTCTGTGTTTATCTGCTCTGGGGACAGTAGTGTACTCCACTATAAGATAAGTGATAAAATTCATATTTTTCTTCAATAAGAATAAGCCATGCTGCTGCTGCTGCTAAGTCACTTCAGTCATGNCAATATAAAATTTAGAATGAGCTTGTTGAGTTCCTCATACTTCAGCTGCATTTACTAATTAAATTTCATTGAATTTATGTATTAAATATAATTCACACTATTCTAAATTAAAACAGTATGAACATAGCTATATTTTCACTTAAATTTTTTATATCCCTTAAAATTTTGTTCTTAAGTGTTTATACATTCTTTCATTAATGCCTAGTTCTATTAATAGTTTTGTTAATGGTGTCCCATTTTCTATATTTCTAATTGGAATTGTTTAATGAAGATATACTATAGTATTTATATACTGAAAAAAAAATACCACTGAATTTGAGAGGAAACTAAATTTTGTAGTTAAGTTCATGTCTGTAAAGTGAAAACACTTCTAAACCCATGTGTGTATATCTGTCTCTTTCCATGGTAAATTCCACACCCAGTTCTAATCTTCATTTCTACTCAGCTCAGATACCCTAGCTTGCCTTCTCACAGCATTAAAAACATGCCCTTTAAAGAAATTAAAATGATGTGAAGTATAGCCTCTATATCTATATACTTTTTGAAGTTTTATTCAGATTCTTCTCATCTGACTCACTTTCACTTCTTAACTCAAAAGACAGGGATTTTCAAAATGTTTTCAGACCAAAAAGCTCATAACCGGATTTTACTATCTGCCAACATTTGTGTTGGCCACTAGGGAGATGATTAGTTTATGTAAACTTAGATGAATCTTGTCATAAATTGTTGGGTTTTGCAACTACCATTAATTTAGGGAAAAAGTAGCAAGGGATTGCTTAGGATATCTGTATGAATGGGACAATAATTCAATTACATGTTATTGAAGTGGGAGTTTATAGAAGAGAAAATATCATTAGAGTTCAATAAAAGTGTACGTTAGAGAATTACATCTTTGATGTAGAGTAACAAGTAAACAAACTACCATATTTTCTTCTAATGAAAATGCTGACACTGATTTGTGACATTGACATAACTTGGTGTGTCCCATAAAAATTGCCACTGAGAATTATAGCTATTGCTGAAAAGCTTTAGTAATTTTAGAAAAATAATTCAGTGGTAGTGTTCAGTTCAGTTCAGTTCAGTCGCTTAGTCGTGTTCAACTCTTTGAGACCCCATGGACTGCAGGACGCCAGGCCTCCCTGTCCATTACCAACTCCCGGAGTTTACTCAAACTCATGTTCATTGAGTCAGTGATGCTATCCAACCATCTTGACCTCTGTCGTCCCCTTCTCCTCCTGTCTTCAATCTTTCCCAACATCAGGGTCTTTCCAAATGAGTTAGTTCTTCACATCACGTGGCCAGAGTACTGGAGTTTCAGCTTCAACATCAGTCCTTCCAATGAACACTCAGGACTGATTTCCTTAGCATGGACTGGTTGGATCTCCTTGCAGTCCAAGGGACTCTCAAGAGTCTTCTCCAACACCACAATTCACAAGCATCAATTCTTCGGCGCTCAGCTTTCTTCACAGTCCAACTCTCACATCCATACATGACCACTGGAAAAACCTAGTCTTGACAAGATGGACCTTTGTTGACAAAGTAATGTCTCTGCTTTTTAATATGCTATCTAGGTTGGTCATAACTTTCCTTCCAAGGGGTACGCATCTTTTAATTTCATGGCTGCAGTCCCCATCTGCAGCGATTTTGGAGCCCCCCAAAATAAAGTCTGTCACTGTTTCTACTGTTTCCCCATTTTTTTGTCATGAAGTGATGGGGATGCCACAATATTAGTTTTCTGAATGCTGAACTTTAAGCCAAACTTTTTCACTCTCCTCTTTCACTCTCATCAGGAGGCTCTTTAGTTCTTCACTTTCTGCCATAAGGGTGGTATCTTCTGCATATCTGAGTTTATTTTCGCCTAGCAATCTTGATTCCAGCTTGTGCTTCATCCAGCACAGCATTTCTCATGATGTACTCTGAATATAAGTTAAATAAGCAGGGTGACAATATACAGCCTTGATGTACTCCTTTTCTTATTTGGAACCAGTCTGTTGTTCCATGTCCAGTTCTCACTGTTGCTTCCTGACCTGCATACAGAGTTCTCAGGAGGCAAGTCAGGTGGTCTGGTATTCCCATCTCTTTCAGAATTTTCCACAGCTTATTGTGATCCCCACAGCCAAAGGCTTTGGCATAGTCAATAAAGCAGAAATCGACGTTTTTTTGGAACTCTCTTGCTTTCTCGATGATCTGGCAATTTGATCTCTGGTTCTTCTGCCTTTCCAAAACCAGCTTGAACATCTGGAAGTTCACGGTTCATGTATTACTGAAGCCTGGCTTGGAGAATTTTGAGCATTACTTTGCTAGTGTGTGAGATGAGTGCAATTGTGTGGTAGTTTGAGCATTCTTTGGTAGTGTATCCAACATTTAAATTTGGTTGGGGCAGAAAAAATTGAATTCCAAAGTAATAAAATAGGGTATATGTACACTACTGAAATATGTTTCCTTATGCCATTAATAGAGTGAAGAGGGCAACTTTTGCTGTTATTTATCTTTGCCGTTACTCAGAACTTTGATTCTGCTAAGGAGAAACAATAGAAAACTTAAGTCAAATTTAGGAAATTTAGAATTTTATTTTGCATATTTATTAATTCATCAAAAATAAAATAAGTTCTATAGGTTTTATGTCTAGATAAGCTCCCCTAAGTTCTCTGTAAAATGCCTATCTTACAAACAATTTCCACCCGTAAATTATAGTCATATTTTGCCTACCTTCTTTTGTTACTGATGAAAAAGTTCATCTTTTCAGTTGCAATTGCATTTTTAGTCTATGGAACATATCTCCATTGTGAAATATTAACCTCTCTTGGCTTCCTTGCCATACTGCTTTTTGTGGTTTCCTTCCCACCTTATTGGCCACTTTGTCCCATTTTTTCTGGCTTTTCTTTCTCTATCCCCTGATCAATGCTAGAGATTGTTATAGTTCAATCTGGAGCTATCCTTTAATCTCAAGCGTTACTTCCTTTCTGGGTGTTCCAGTGCATTTTCTTGAGTTTAGTTACTACCAAATATACATCCCTGGAGGTCACCTTAAAAATGAAAGCACATCAAATAAACTAAAAAATTGTATTTTAACTTAAAGACACAAAGAAGGATGAGGGAGCTAAATTCAGAGAGGGACAAACCCTTGTGAATGAGCAGAAACCTGAGGCTGCTTCCATCCTTAGAGCTATTTGCTGGGTCTTGAGATACAGGAGAGTGAAGGAGCAAGTCTGCTATAGCTAGAACTCTGCTGGGACAAGGAGAAACCAATTTTTTAAATCTATTTTTAAACTGCCTTATTATGATAAAATCTATGTCATTTTTCCATACAAAATGTACGATTCAGTGTTTGTTTTTTTTTTCATGTAATCGTAGGGTTATGCAATCATCATCACGGTCTTAATTTTAAAACACACTTATGCCCCTCAAAAGAAACTCCATAACATCAGCAGTGAATCCCCATCCCCCCTCCTCCAGCCTAAGCAACCATAAATCTACTTTGTATATCTATGAATTTGCCTAATCTGGATATTTCATATAAATGGAATTTTGAAATATATCATCTTTTGTAACTGACATTTATCATAATGTTTTCAAGTTTAATCATGCTGGAGCAAGTATCAGCACCTCATTTTTTATTGCTGAATAATATTTCATTTTATCGAGGTAGCACATTTGGTTTATCCACCCATCAGTTAATAATATTTGAGTTTCCCCTTTTGGGTTTCATAAATGATGCTGGCATGAATATCCATGTATCCATTTTTATGTGAATATATGTTTTTAATTTTAGAATCCACCTCCCAATGCAGGAGGCGTAAAAGACCTGGGTTCAGTTCTTGGGTTGGGAAGGTCCTCTGGAAGAGGAAATGGCATCCCACTCCAGTATTATTGCCTGGAAATCCCATGGACAGAGGAACCTGGTGGGTTATAGTCCATGGGATTGCAAAGATTGTGGACATGTCATTTTGCATTCACATCAGCAAAATATGAGGGCTCCAATTTCTCCACACATCCCATTCCACACATCTGTTGTTTTGATTATGGCCATCCTAGTTCATGTGAAAAGGCATCTCATTGTGGTTTTGATTTGCATTTTCTTAATGAGTAATGACATTGAGCATCTTATGTGCTTATTAGCCATTTGTATATCTTCTGGAGGAACAGATAGTCAAACAGTTTGCCCATTTAAAAACTGGGTTATTTACATATTTTTTGTTGAGTAACAGTAATTCTTTATGTATTTTGGATATAAATTCCTTATCAGATATATGATGACAAAATTCTTATCCTATTCTGTGGGTTGTCTTTTCACTTATTGATAATACCATTTGTAGATCAAAAGTTTTTAATTTTGATGTACTCAAATTTATATTTTCTTTTTTTTCTTGTGCTTTTGATATCATATCTAAGAAGCCATTGCCTAACTCAAGGTTATGAAGATTTATCTGTGTTTTCTTCTAACATTTTGTAGGTTTATATTTTATAGTCTATATAAACGTGCATTGTCCATTTAATTGCCTTTGCTCCTTTGTCAAAGATCAGTTGACTATATTTGTGTGGGCCTACTCTGAAGCTTTCTTTTATGTTCTATTGATCTATGTGTCTAGTCTTCCGCTGATATCACATTGTATTGATCTAGTAACTATTGGTGTGATAAAAAGAGAGAACTGTGGTTCAGGCCAAACAACAAGTGGTCCTATAGAAATTCTAAGGTTTTTATTCTTTACCACTGTACATGCATTGAACCACTGGTCCACTGACAGAACGTTGGCATTCATGAACCAGTATCGGTGAAAATATATTAATAAGGCCACAAAAAATACCTACCTCACTTGTCCTGCCTTTCCAAACTAACCGAGGGAAGCATGTTCATACAACTCCCTGACATTTTAAACTGCACAATGGACCATTTGAGGCTTGACAAATGAATTTCATACATCTGCCTAGTCTCACAGATCTAAATATTTTTTAGTTGTTGTTTGTATGTTTTCATACTGGGATGGAGCTTTCCCTTGTAGGCAGGTCACTGCTTCTTCCATGGCTAAAATTTTGTCAGAAAAGATTATTCCTACCAGGGGAACACCTTCCTTCCAAACTTCAGTGTTTGAGGAATCTGTTTTACTTTCCAGATACTTTTGACAAGTCTTTGCTGTTTGGCTGGTTTTATAACACTTTCACTGTGTTTACCATACCCAATCCCGAGAGTTAGCCTTACATACAAATGACATTATTAAGACACAATTGGCAAAATTTGTAGAGACCCTCCAAATACCCTGGCCCAAAGCACTGCTGTTAGTCTTTCTACATCTCAGATCTGCCCCTTTCAGAACTCATAAACTCGAACTCTTTGAGATAGTCCCTGGACTCCCAGTGCACTTGACCTTTGCCTCTTTTCATCTGCCGCTGATAAAAGGAGATGTATTTCAACATTGTAAAGGCCTAACTTCTTCTATTAAAAATAATCTTGCTCTGGTGGAGCCACCTTTTCACAGTGTGCTCTTGGAAGATGAAGACCTTAAGCATCACAACTAGAGATTTTTGTCTAGTGGAAAAGATACTTCCAGAAGGGGATCCTTTTCTGTCTCACTAGAAAAGGCCCTATCAGGTACTGCTAACAAACCCGCGTGCTGATGAGCTCAGGGAACAGACTCCTGGATTTCAATGATACATCAAAAGAAAGCACCAAGTCCTGACTGGACCTGCACATTATCTGGGGACTCAAAGGTCAAAATTTCCTGGAACTGAAGCAGACAACAACTGGTAAGCCAGCTTTTCCAAGATCAGGACTGTCAGAAGATTTAGAATTTACAGAAGTCTCTTTTTCATCTGTGGACTTCCCTGGTGGTCAGATGGTAAAGAATCTGCCTGCAATGCACGAGACCCAGATTCCTGGGTCTGGAAGATCCCCTGGAGAAGGGAATGGCTACCTACTCCAGTATTCTTGCCTGGAGAATCCTATGGACAGAAGAGCCTGGTGGGCTGCAATAGATGGAGTTGCAAGGAGTCAGACACGACTGAGTGACTAACACTTTTTTAAAAATCTAGACTATGAACTGACTCTGGATTCTTTTCTAAATTTATAGTCTCTGAATTTGCAACCTATGAGCTGTATTACTGATAAAGCATTTGGTTCCAGTTTCTTTTGAGATAACAGCATTGTTTAATTACTTCGTGTTTGTTCCTGCACCATGTTTTCCCAAAGAGCTTGTTTAATTCCTTCAATTTTGAGTGTGTTCTTGCTGGATGCACTATACTAAGATACAGATTTTAGGTAGGAAATGCCTGAGACATCATCCTCCTACCCCTTCTGTTACACAAGTGTGACCACAATCGGTTTCTGAACTGTGAAATTTCCTTCTGACATGGGAAATGACACTCAGGAAATGTCCTTCCGGGCACTGAGGAACAAAGGGCCACTAAATGCTGATAAAAAATAAAAAAACCTAACAGTCTTTTACCTATACAAACAAAGTAGCAGTGGGTATCTTGTATACTTTGGTCATGTGTGAATATTTCTATATGAATTGTTTCTAGAAATGGAATTGCTGGGTCAAAAGATATGAGCACTTAAAGTTTTAAAAAGATTGCCCTCCATTAAGACTAAACCAGTTCATGCCCACCAGCAAGGTAAGAGAGTTTCTGTTTCTTCAAACTCTTTCTAATATTGAGTTATCAAAAATGTTTTGAGCTTTGTCAGTTGAAGAGAAAAGAAATGGTGCAACTTTAGCTTTAACTGGCCTTTATACTTTTATGAGAATTATGACCATCTTTTTTAATGTTTTAGGTCTAGTTGTATTTCTTTTTATGTGAACTATATGTTCATATATTTTGGTCATTAGGTTGTTGGTTTTCTTGTTGATTTGTAGGATATTATATGTCATTACAGTTAAAATCCTCATTAGAAAGCTGGATTTTTCTAGTGTATCAAAAGTTGTACAGACTTCCTCTTTTAAAACACATGTTCAGCTACTTTCACTTTTTCATCAGCTTTAAAATATGTAATTCTGGTTTTCTAAACATACTTTCAACTTAAACGTCATTGGTTTGTTTGTTTTAGCATTGCTGGCTCCTGGGACACAGACACTCGAATTGTGGCCTACATTGGCTGGGTAAGTGAAGTGAAAGAAATAATTTAAGTTGGCATATATATTGGGAAATAATATAGGAAACTATTTTTTTGTGTGTATGTTTTTATAGACTTACTGGTGTTACCTTTTCCTTCTTTTTGTTATGACAATTAACTTCAGACTTGGTATGGTATTATAAAAAGTGTATAACAACTTTGGAATATTCAAGTTTGTACATGGAGAAATTGTGATTTTAAGAAATTATTAAAAGATAGTGAAATAAAAATCTGAAGTAAACATTCACAACAACTAACATATTGATGCCATTAAATTCCTTTATGCATTAAAATACAGACAATATGCTGCTGTAACATCATTGTTTTAAAATTATCTATAAAGTAGTTGTGCTGCTGAACCAAACACGTCTGCTCGCCCCAGTGCACTAATGCCCATCTACTGACGCTGGATGGTTGTGGAGGAAAGTGCAACATTTACTGCAGGTGCCGAGAAAGGAGTCCTGGCAGCTAGTGCTCAAAAGGCCCAAACACCCTGATGGCTTCCAGGGAAAGGTTTTTAAAACCAGACTGAGGGAGTGGGTTGCAGGGTGTGTAATCAGCTCATGGACATTCTTTTGCATGATTAGTGGTAAAGTAATGGTGAGTCAGCATCATCAACCTTCTGGTTCCAGCTGGTCTGGGGTCTATGTGCTTGTGGGCGGTATACAATTGACTTCTTCCACCTCATGGGGGTTTCAGTGTCTGTAAAACAGCTCAAAGAACATGGCTTAGAATATTATCTATAGTCCTTGAAGAAGAACTGATTTAATCAGACATCAGAATGGCTTCTGTATGTGAGCCAAGTGAGTGGCAAATGAGAGTAACAAAGGGGAGAGACAAAGATGAAAAAGGTAAATTTCACCTTGGTCTCAACTTAAAAAATAGTCCTCTTCAGTGGGCCAAAAGAGATGAAGCTAAAGAAAATACAGTTATTTACAGTAGCTTTATTTGTATTAAACACACATGAAGTGAAGTGTAAGTGACTCACATGGGAAACAACCAAAATGTTCCTCAGTAGGTGAATGGTTAAACAGATTGGAACACTCGGCAATAAAAAGAATAAACTGTCAGTATATGCAACAACTTGGATAGATCTCAAGCACATTGTGCTGGTGAAAAAAGCCAGTCTCTAAAGGTCACTTATCACATATCATTAAAATAATATTCTTGAAATCATTACATTTATAAAGATTGAAGACAGATTAGTGATTGCCAGAGGCTAGGAATGGTACAGGGAGAGTAAGTGTGACTATAGCCTGAGGGGATATATTTATGGTGATAGAATAGCTCTTTTCTTGTTTGCAGAGATGGTTACATGACTTTACATGTGATAAAATTATATTAAGCTATATATGCACATTACACCAGTGTCAAATGCCTGGTTTTCATGTTGTATTATAATTATGTATAATTATATAATTATTGGGAGAAACTGGGTGAAGAGTACACAAAATTACCGTGTATTACCTTTGCAACTTCTGCGCATTTCTAATGATTTAAAAGTAAAAAGTTTTAAAAAAGACACAAAAAATCATTAGAGAGAGGGCTTCCATCATGAGAGCAATTCTTATTGTCTCTGGATGGAGACAGTTGCCTTTGTATTCTTAGTTTAGTGGGATGCTGGTGAAAAAATGAAAATAGATGACAGATAAGTGAAGGGAATAAGTAAGCTTTTTCCTGAAAATTAGTAAATGAAATGGTCAGATAGCTTAATGATCTTTACAACATTAAAAATCTTAAGAATAGAGAGGGTTTTAAAATAAATAATTCATTTTTATGATGCTATCTAATGCATATCTGCAAGTTACAAGGTGGCTCTTGGTCTTAGGGATGAAAGGAAGTAGTCAGAAACTTTTAGATTCCAGTTCTCCTCTCAGTGATTAGATGAACATAGTGAATTTCACCTCCATCTTCCTTCTTTGCTATTAACTCCTTGTGTAGCTCCAGGGCAATTTAGTTTTTAATTTGAGGAACGTGAACCACATCTTAGTATTCCTTGTCCAGAGAACTTTTGCTGGGACAATTTCCCTCTGGAAAAGTTGACTGTAGCAAACTTGAATCCTTGTGGAGCTCTTGGAGCCTTACTAGGGAATACAGATTAAGAATGACTGGAAGATTCTTCCAGACTTTCAAAGAGACTATTGAAATTAATTTGTAGAAGTGCAGAAATAAGCTCTAAAGAGTTCATTTGAATAAGGGAGGTAGGTGTGTCTTGGTGGCAGGTGGAAGTAACTAAGATAATGTATACTTTTTTCTTCTTGGCTTTCATCTAGTCCCTTCATAAACCACTCTTGCTTGGGCCTCCATTTCCTTATAGGCAATAATGTGAGTACAATACTTCATGGGATTACCTTTTTCTGGCTTTATTTTAAATTTGGCTTCATAGCTGTTCTGAGGTAAAAATGGAGTTCCCACATAAAATGTTACGGGAGTGGCACTCCAGCTCAAGGAAATCACAACGGGAGATTTAGACCTTTAGAATTTAAGAGGCAGACCCTGATGCTGGGAAAGACTGAATGCAGGAGGAGAAGGGGACCACAGAGGACAAGATGGTTGGATGGCATCACCAACTCAGTGGACATGAGTTTGAGCAAGCTCTGGGACATGCTGAAGGACAGGGAGGCCTGGCATTCTGCAGTCCATGGGGTCGCAAAGAGTCAGGCACGACTGAACAATACACTAATGCTTCAGAGCATACACTTTGGAGTCATACTGCTTAGGAACCCTAGCTCTACAGTTTAGCGTTATTTAACCTCTCTCTGTACCTTAGTTTTTAATTTGTGAAGTGGAAGTAAGTGGAGATAATAGTAATATTTATCTCAGAGGGTTTGGGGAGTATTAAATGCCAGTAAATATAAAGTGCTTAGAACGGTGCCTCGCTCAAGCTTGACACAGTATTTGCTATTGCTAGTGCCACTCCAGTACTCTTGCCTAGAAAATCCCATAGAAGGAGGAGGCTGATAGGCTGCTACTAGTCCGGAGCAGTCCATGGGGTCGCTACTAGTCGGACACGACTGAGCGACTTCACTTTCAGTTTTCACTTTCACGCACTGGAGAAGGAAATGGCAACCCACTCCAGTGTTCTTGTCTGGAGAATCCTAGGGACGGCGGAGCCTGGTGGGCCTGCCGTCTATGGGGTCGCACAGAGTCGGACACGACTGAAGCGACTTAGCAGCAGCAGCAGCAGTATTAGTATATTATCGTTTGCATTTCTAGTTAATCTTATGTACATATTCTACATCTGCTCCAAGCAATCAGAAAACTTTTATAGAGTTAAAGACTTTCTCACCTTTCTCTTTCCATTACAATTGGTACCTAAGACGTGTGCAAAATATCTATAGTAAGCCTGTAATTCCAGGAAGTCATTTGCTTTGGTTCACCCTCGAATATTACGAAGAGCTTTTCTCTTTAAAACTGGTATCAAACCACTTTTCATTAGTGTAACAATGAGACTTAGTTGAGCGATTCACTGTGGCAGCATTTCACACCGTCAAGCTCCCCTTTGTTGAAGAGTCACAGGAATACTGCTCTCAATGCTGGGCGGATTCACTTTAAATCAGAGCACCGGTCAGATTCTCCTTTTTGTTAGCGATCTGTCCCTACCTGTGCTCATCTCTCTCAGGGCCTCAGTAGAGCAATTCATTAATATTCCTTTACGGTGGGTAGCAAAATGATTTTTCAAATTTGCCCCTTATCTCCGCCTCTACGACCGACCAGGTTCCGCACCAAGCCCAGAGAAAGGGAAGAGGGGCGGGGCGCCCCAATTCCTGGGCGGGGCTTGGGTGGCGTGCCTCGAGGCGCCGGCGCCGTGACGCGTGACGTTACCAGTTGACGCAGCCGCAGTGTCGCCCGGCCCCCATCTCGGACCCCTCCCATCCTCCTCCGCCCCTCTCTGTGTCAGAGGTTGGGGCCCCGGGCCGCAGGTGGGGCGGCGGGCCGGGTGGCGGGGCGAGAGGGTGTGTACCCGGGCAGCGCTCAGCAGACCGTGTTTGGCTGGGCGCCGCAGCTGCTGCCGCCGCCGCCGCCGCCGCCCAAGGCCCTCAGCGTCCCCAGGAGAGAGACCCGAGCGGTTCCGATAGCCCCGGCGCTCGCTCAGGTGAGGGGACGGGTCGGGCTGGGCAGGGTCTGTGTGGGCAGCACTCTTCCCTGCATCTCTGGACCGCAGCCTGGTCAGAATCAGGGAGGTGTGGCTTCGTCGCGGCTGCTTGCTGCACCGTCGACTCATCTCTTATTCGTTTGCCATCTTTACCTGCAACATGGAGACTTGAACACCGGGTATCCGAGGTCAGTGAGAAGGCCTGAAAGGGCCATGACAGGTGATTAGGGCCTCGAATGCAGGAACTGGCCTGGTGAATGGTGGTCAGAGAGGCGGGCGACGCCCACCTGCTGGTAAGTGGGGAGGACCATATACCTTCAAGTTCTGGCTTTACCCTTGTGGGCTGCATGAGACCCCAGAGTGCTTAACGGAGGGTAGATTGTGGACCAAGGGCAGGGGAGCCTTTGAAACCCTCTCCACTCCTCAGGTGTGGTGTGCTTGTATTCTGATTGGTGCTTACTGAGTCTGCACTATGGAAGAGTACATTTCAGCGGAAACATCTTTTGACCAAAGGAAGGTGAAGGGAAGTTGACTTTCCCTCTACAGAATTGTCCCCCTCCTGCTTCTTGACCTTAGTTTTGACAGAAGCAAGTTAGGGACGCTTGTTAAAGGGAGAGAGCTCTTGTAAATTTCCTCTGTAAGGAAATAATTGTTTTCCGTGACTGTTGAAACGTCTGTTTCAACTGGTTTCACGTTGCTGCTTTCAGCTCTCTGTGCATAGCAATGAAGCTGATTTATTTTAAATTAGCGAGATATATGAAGTATAAAAATGAATTAACCAGAGTATTTATCTTATCGAAGTACTGATGGTACATGCTTTATGTGCATATCTCATTTAATAATCATAACAACCCTGTCATGTAAAGTCTGTTTTTAACTCTCATTTTATAGATGAGAAAACTAAATCCCANTCTAAGGTTATTGATATTTTTCTTGGCAATCTTGATTCCAGCTCGTACTTCATACAGTACAGCATTTCTCATAATGTACTCTGCATATAAGTGAAATAAGCAGGGTGACTATATACAGCCTTGATGTACTCCTTTTTCCATTTGGAACCAGTCTGCTATTCCATGTCCAGTTCTAACTGTTGCTTCCTGACCTGCGTACAGGTTTCTCAAGAGGCAGGTCAGGTGGTCTGGTATTCCCTTTTCTTTAAGAATTTTTCAGAGTTTGTTGTGGTCCACACAATCAAAGGGTTTATAGTCACAATCATAGTCAATAAAGCAGAAGTAGATGTTTTTCTGGAACTCTTGTTTTTTCAATGGTCCAATGGATGTTGGCAATTTGATCTCTGATTCCTATTCCTTTTCTAAATCCAGCTTGAACATATGGAAGTTAACGGTTTACATATTATTGAAGCCTGGCTTGGAGAATTTTGAGCATTACTTTATTAGTGTGTGCAATTGTGCGGTAGTTTGAGCATTCTTTGGCATTGCCTTTCTTTGGGATTGAAATGAAAACTGACCTTTCCCAGTCCTGTGGCCATGGCTGAGTTTTCCAAATTTGCTGACATATTGAGTGCAGCACTTTCACAGCATCATCTTTCAGGATTTGAAACAGCTCAACTGGAATTCCATCACCTCCACTAGCTTTGTTCGTAGTGATGCTTCCTAAGGCCCACTTGACTTCTCATTCCAGAACGTCTGGCTCTAGGTGAGTTATGACACCATTGTGATTATCTGGGTCATGAAGATCTTTTTTGTACAGTTCTTCTATGTCTTCTTGCCACGTCTTCTTAATATCTTCTGCTTCTGTTAGGTTCATATCATTTCTGTCCTTTATTGTGCCCATCTTTGCATGAAANCTAGGTGAGTTATCACACCATTGTGATTATCTGGGTCATGAAGATCTTTTTTGTACAGTTCTTCTATGTCTTCTTGCCACGTCTTCTTAATATCTTCTGCTTCTGTTAGGTTCATATCATTTCTGTCCTTTATTGTGCCCATCTTTGCATGAAAAGTTCCCTTTTAACTCTAATTTTCTTGAAGAGATTGCTAGTCTTTCCCAGTCTGTTGTTTTCCTCTATTTCTTTGCATTAATTACTGAGGAAGACTTTTTTATTTCTCTTTGCTATTCTTTGGAATTCTGCATTCAGATAGATATATATTTCCTTTTCTCCTTTGCCTTTTGCATCTTTTCTTTTCTCAGCTATTTGTAAGGCCTCATCAGACAACTAATTTGCCTTTTTGCATTTCCTTTTCTTGGGTATGGTCTTGATCCCTGCCTCCTGTACAATGTCACAAACCTCCATCCATAGCTCTTCAGGCACTCTATCAGATCTAATTCCTTGATCTAATTATCACTTCCATTGTATAATCATAAGGGATTTGATTTAGGTCATACCTGATTGATCTAGTGGTTTTCCCTACTTTCTTCAATTTAAGTCTGAATTTGGCAATAAAGGAGTACATTATGTGAGCCACAGTCAGCTCCCAGTCTTGGTTTTTGCTGGCTGTATAGACTTCTCCATCTGTGGTTTCAAACAATATAATCAGTCTGATTTTAGTATTGACCATCTGGTGATGTCCACATGTAGAGTCTTCTCTTGTGTTGTTGGAAGAGGGTGTTTGCTGTGTCTAGTGCATTGTCTTGGCAAAACTCTATTAGCCTTTGCCTTGCTTCATTCTGTACTCCAAGGCCAAATTTGCCTCTTACTTAACGTATTTCTTGACTCCCTACTTTTGCATTCCAGTCCCCTATAATGAAAAGGACATCTTTTTTCAGTGTTAATTCTAGATAGTCTAGTAGGTCTTCATAGGACTGTTCAGCTTCAGCTTCTTCAGCATTGCTGGTCTGGGCATAGACTTGGGTTACTGTGATAGTCAATGGTTTGCCTTGGTAACGAACAGAGATCATTCTGTCATTTTTGAGATTGCATCCAGGTACTGCATTTCAGACCCTTTTGTTGTCTATGATGACTACTCCATTTCATCTAAAGGATTCTTGCCAACAGTAGTAGGTATAATGGTCATCCTAATTAAATTCACCAATTTGAATTTTAGTTTTTAGTTTGCTGATACCTAAAATGTCGATGTTCACTCATCTTCTCCTGCTTGACCACTTCAATTTGCCTTGATTCACGGACCTAACATTCCAGGTTCCTATGCAATATTGCCCTTTAAAGCATCAGACTTTACTTCCATCTTCAGTCACATCCCCAACTGGGTGTTTTTTTTGCTTTGGCTCTGTCTCTTCATTCTTTCTGGAGTTATTTCTCTACTGATCTCCAGTAGCATATTGGACACCTACCAACCTGTGGAGTTTGTCTTTCAGTGTCCTGTCTTTTTGCCTTTCCATACTGTTATGGGGTTCTCAAGGCAGGAATACTGACGTGGTTTGTCATTGCCTTCTCCAGTGGACCAAGTTTTGTCAGAACTCTCCACCATGACCTGTCTGTCTTGGGTGGCCCTACATGGCTCATAGTTTCATTGAGTTAGACAAGGCTGTGGTCCTTGTGATTAGATTGGTTCGTTTCCTGTGATTGTGGTTTTCAGTCTGTCTGCCCTCTGATGGAGAAGGGTAAGAGGCTTATGGAAGCTTCCTGATGGGAGAGACTGACTTCACCTTGTGGTTTATAGCATAAACTGTTTAGGTAGGAAAGAGGAAACAACCAGGTTGTTTTTTATTCCATCATTTGCTCAGTGAAGGTTATGCAGTAGGTTCTTGAATCAGTCTGCACTTCATCTTCTTTAAGGGATTGTCAGTGTGACACTTAAGCAATGTGGTAAAGTGTATAGCCCCAGTTCAGTCTGGGTTTTCTGTGTCCAGGTTTGTTTTTAGACACTTACCTTAAGCCAGAATGTCTCCTTTACTTTAGGGCCTTTGTTAGGTCTTTGCCTTTACTTCTGTACTTGCTCAAAATATATTCTTTTAACTACTGCCAACTAAGGTCCGTCTAGTCAAGGCTGTGGTTTTTCCTGTGGTCATGTATGGATGTGAGAGTTGGACTGTGAAGAAAGCTGAGCACCAAAGAATTGATGCTTTTGAACTGTGGTGTTGGAGATGACTCTTGAGAGTCCCTTGGACTGCAAAGAGATCCAACCAGTCCATTCTGAAGGAGATCAGCCCTGGGATTTCTTTGGAAGGAATGATGCTAAAGCTGAAACTCTAGTATTTTGGCCACCTCATGTGAAGAGTTGACTCATTGGAAAAGACTCTGATGCTGGGAGGGATCGGGGGCAGGAGGAGAAGGGGACGACTGAGGATGAGATGGCTGGATGGCGTCACTGACTCGATAGACGTGAGTCTGAGTGAACTCTGGGAGTTGGTGATGGAGAGGGAGGCCTGGCATGCTGCGATTCATGGGGTCACAAAGACTAAGTGACTGAACTGAAACTGAACTGAATTGAAACCATAGGAAAAAGTTTACTGAAAAATGAAAATATTAAAGTTTCTATAGCAATTTTGCCGTAGGTTTTCATATACTTTTAATAATAAACCTTTTGAAACAACTCATTTTTTAAAAATGAATTTTTAATTTGCCTCTAAATTATAGTGTTTTCAACAATGCAGAAATATGAAATGTTGTAATCCTTTTGTAGACAGTATTTTGCAATGTTGTCTCATCCAGTTTTTAAACTTGTTTTGTGACCTGTGAAGGTAGGATTTGTGGTGAGTAAACAGAAAAACATTTTGTGAAGGTGATAAGCTAACTATATGGAATTTCAACTAGAAAGTTGTCCTCACATATCTTTCTGTTTTAAAATCTCTCTTTCTGTCTCTCCATAAAAGTCATGTATGCTCTTTGGTCGTAAAGGATTATTAACTGTGTAGCTTTCTTTGTCTAACTTTTCTCCTCCTTTTCCTGATTTATCACAAGGTAATTTCGTTATAGATGGGTTAGGTTAATCATGTTAATACTGTACTCTCAGAGGGATAATTTTCTGTTTCTTAGATCATAAAAAAAAGAACTTGCATTCGTTTTTGCTGATTCTCAGTCCATATATGTGTATACACACATACACACACATATACACATACACACACATATACACGTACACATACATACACATAAATACATTTGCACATGTCTGGTCACAATTTGACATATATTATTTTGTCCTGAGAGTCTGATAGCAGGAGATCTGCTTAGTGTCCAGATTCTATCTAGAATGAATTTAAACTAGGAAGATTGTTTCTTCACGGAATAATGGGAATACACAGCTGATAGAGGTTAAGAAGGATTACTAAAGCTTAATATATAAATACATTATAATTAAGTGGCAGTTTTGGGTACAAGTCTAGATGAATTTGTCTAACATTGATGACTGATATTTCTTGATTATTGAGAATAAATATCTTTGGTTAGATTTAAGACTAATTATGTCCCTCTTACTTTGAGCCAGAGTTTAGTAATTGAACTTGGATCTCTATTCATACTTAGATTGGTAAAATCAGGACTTTAAAAATATGATACATTGTTTTATATTTTATCTAGAAATGTGGACATCTTTGTTATTATTGTTCATTATAGTTTTACATTCCTGTCTTTGAAGAAAGCAGAATATGATTTAATAAACTTTCACATTTATTAAATTCACCTTTCTTCCCCTTATAGAGGTTAAATTCTAAATTTAACTTTTGAACTCTTTCAGGTCTTTTAGATGCTATTCTGGAAAAATTATAGTAATGGATCAAAGGAAGAATGAGAGTATTGTTCCTAGTATCACTCAACTAGAAGATTTTCTTACAGAACACAATTCAAATGTTGTTTGGCTCCTTGTTGGTAAGTAGAATATATTTTCTTGTACTTTATTATTTTTTGTGTATGGATTAACAGCTGCTAGATTTTAAGCAGTAGTTTACTGAAGTTAGAGTGCTTACAATACCATTTGTTTGTTTTTTTGGAGACAAGTATTTTAATCTGTGTTTCTATGAATATTTGCTCTGGAAACTGCTCGTGAGGGCTGTTTTCCTTAGACTGCTTCCTTGTCTGTGTTAGGGGAAGTGGAATGATAAGAGACTTAGCTTTTCTTTCCTGTTTCAGATCAGCTCTTCGATTTCCCATCCTAACATACACGCAAACACTTTTGTTTTATTATAAAGTGATAAATCCTCATGGTAAATGTTTTTGTCTAATTAAATCTTATCTCTTTCCTCACTCCTTATGTACCTGACAGTGGAATTTTCCAGTAATGATTTTTTTTTTGGTCTTATATTCCAGAACTTTTCTCGGTGTACACAAATAATACAAAGCAGTATATAATTAAATTTCAGAGAGAGGGAAGATGTATGATTGAGTGAATGAATATGAACAGATAAGGAGAAATACATCAAGTACTGAGGAAGGAAGCAATTACTGTAGGTTGTTACTGTCCAGATGTTTCATGGAAGAACGCTATTTGATTTGAATTTTAGCATAGGAATTAGAAAAGTGCAGAGAGGAAAATAGGAAGGACAAGATGGAGGGATTCCCTGGTGGCTCAGAGGGTAAAGCGTCTGCCTTCAATGTGGGAGACCCGGGTTCGATCCCTGGGTCAGGAAGATCCCCTGGAGAAGGAAATGGCAATCCACTCCAGTATTCTTGCTTGGAGAATCCCATGGACTGAGAAGCCTAGTAGGTTACAGTCCACAGGGTCACAAAGAGTCGGACACGACTGAGCGACTTCACCTTCACCTTCAAGATGGAGTGAGAAAGGAAAGGGAGGTAATGGTAATATTTCTTGAGGAAATATTTATTAAACATCTGTGTACCGTGTGCCACAGGCATTTTGCATATGTTATCTCTGTAATGTTCACAGCAGATTTATGAAGGTAGCTGGTATTTTCCTATTAACCTATTGGAGAATTGAGATCCATAAAAATTAAATAACTTACACAGGTTACACAACTGTTCTTTTTCTTGAGTGTGGGCTTGTGCTTCTTTAATGATGTTGTGTGATAGGGTTACAATAGAGGAGAAATGTATATAAGGGGAATTATAATGATTTATGGTTTGTAGATGGGATTGGCTTACCGTTTAAACTTTGTTTTTTCTCCCCTAATTGATTAACATGAACTATTCTAAATTATCATAATGAAAACTTAAAAGTAAAATAAAGTGCAAAACAATACTATGAAATATAATTTCATGAAAACAGCACTGAAAATTATATTTTAGTTTAATTAAAGGCAGACATCTTTCTTATGTGTGTGCTCCCTTTCCTATCATTTAGAATTTCTGGGGTTTTTTTGTTTTTTTTTTTGCATGGTATACAGCTCCTTTCTTTCAGGTGAAAATAATAGCAGCAACCAGGAAAACAATGAGGGGTTGTTTAGTCTCTCTATTTTATTAATGGTCTTACAATATGGAAGGGCATGGAGCGGGGAGGGACATGATACACTGAAAGGGACGCAGCTCCCAGGTGGTCTACTTCCTGAGCTGAGAGCGTGCTTTCTCAGCAAATACCTTTGCCTTTCTGAAGAGCCCATAGCAACTTGCTGTTCACACAGTGATTCACAATAAAAATTAATACAGGATGACTTTAACTTTAAAATAATATTGTATCATCAAAAGAATTGTTCTAGAAATAATTTTTATGGGCAAATCATAGCACTTGCTACCTCAGAGCTATTAACATCAGTCTAAGCTACCACAAGTAATTAATGATGTATTTCGACTCTCAGTGACTGCTTTGTTTTAGGTATCTTAACATAATTTTTTAAAAGTACAAACTTAATAGTGTTGCTAAAAGGTTACATATATTAAATTGCTTTATATTACTTTGTCTTAATCTGGAAAATAGTTACACTTTTCAAATGCATAAATAAAAGATAATTTGTCAAAAAATACTTTCTTATATTTTGTCATTTATCTATTAGTGAGCTAGGTTTTTTGGGAGGAATATTACAGATTTTATAAGTGACTATAAACTTTTCATGAAAAATGGTCAAATATAGAATACCATGTATTGAAGCATATTTAATGGTGTTCTTTAAAAGTAAGTTACTGTCTTACCAATTGCAACATAATAGTATTGATATTTGCTGGCCTATTCAATATAGATGTGTCTTTAAGTAGGTTAAATTTCTCACTTCTTTCCAACACTATTTTAAAAGCAGAGACTGTTGATTTTTTTAAAAAGTGACTTTTCTCCTTAAAAAATCATCAGTTTTCTTTGTAAGTGACTGTAGCCTTTAGGAAATTAGCTTAGGAATGAACTCTGAGTCTAATAAAGGTAGATTGTTTTTTTCCAGAATATTCAGAAATGTGGGCTTTCTCCTCCCAAAACACTTTGTGTATGTTTAATAAATAAAACTGTACAAAGTAGTGTAAAGTGAAACAGAAAAAAATGAAAGCAGTTTTACTTGATCTGATTGAAATCTGTATTTTTCCAGTGAATGACTAAAGAGAATGAATTTGAAAGGTGGGTAAAGTAGAATCAAACTCTGGTTTTTAAAAATTCAAGTGTTAAATTGTAAGAGGACATGTTACCATATTGAAGAAAATCTCATTTCTGAACATGATAAATGATCTTTCACTAACAAGTTTTTATTAAAATGTTAAGATGATCAAAAGAAAATGCATAGTGAGATTCTTTTTTTGCATTCTTTTTTTTCCAACAGCTACTATTTTGTCTTGTGGATGGATTATTTATCTCACGTATTATAATTCTCGGAATGTCGGTCTTATTTTAACACTGGTTCTTAACAGGTTATATAAGCATGGCTATATTCATATTGGTAAGTCAGAGTAATTTTTTTCTTCTGTGTAATCTGGAAATTGTAAGTTTATTTTGTAAACACACAATAGCTTTAGAAATTTACTTTTGTTTCATGAAAGGTAAACTAGTCTACCTGAAATTTCTCTAATATAGTACTCTGACTAGAGTTGAACTACCGTTTGATAATGTCCTTTATCTCGTTCTTATTTCTCAAAGGATTTCTGTAGTAGCCTTTTGACTTTTTTGGCTTACAAGAGATCCTCATTAAAATAATTTGAAATATCTGGACACATATAAAATATGTAACTGGATATTTTTCAAGATTCTACCATCCAAAGAAAATTTCTAATGCTTGATGAAGTTTTGCTTTTTAAAAAAATCTGATACCTAAAAAATCTATAACTAAGTGGAATCATTTTGTGTACTTTATTTTGTAGCTTTTGTTATTAATTTAACCTACTTATAAATGAGAAGTTCGCAAGTAGATAGGAGGGTATATTAGGAAGTCATATTCTTTGGAAAAACCCTGAACCACTGGGAAAAAAAGGTGAGGGACCACCTATTATTTCTGCTCTTCCTTAGAGCGCCTCTTAGTGGTCATAAATAAAAGTTCTCTCAAACATAGGTAGTCTTTCATTAATTTGAGGCAATGACTGGTTCCTGGAGTCACCAAAATTAATGGAGAAAAATGGTGAACTGCTTTGGGTTCATTTAATGACTGTGCCTAATTAAGAGAATTATTCATAGGAAGTAGCTGTTAAACTAATGTCCTCATATAATTATTTAGTAACTCAGTTCATAGTAAGGATATCTATGGCACTTTTTGTTATATTTGGGGGGGAAATGACAAGATTAATAAGGCTGTAAGGATATCAGGAAAGAGGTAGGGAAAGAACATTTAATTATTGAATAAATTGAATGTGAAGATTATTTAAAGCTTTTAGAGCTCTACTGTTTTTTAAAACAATTACATTAATTGCTGTTGGGTTTTTTTTTGTGTGTGTGTGTGTTTTTTTTTTTTCCCTACAACAGGTTCATTTTCTTTCTCTGTTCTTTCTGGAAAAGTCATGGTTCGTGAAATCTATTATATTACAGAAGACATGTCTATTAGGTAAAAATAAATATCCATCTTAAATCTAAAATATTACAAACTTATAATACTGAAATGAATATGGCTTGCTTTTTCATAGTAACAGTGTTGGATTTTCAAATAAAACCATAAATCAGCAATCATTTTTTTCCATGACTCAAACCTAGTGAATTGATTTTTTTTTTAAAGTTTCTATCCATGAATTAGTTTAGCTAAGGTTTACACTGGCCAATAAAATCATATTTGAATAGCAGCTTATAGAAATGAACAATCTCATATCATCCCTAGTTTTAAAAATTGAGCATTAGATTACTTGACCATTTTTGTTGTAGAATTCATTGTGGTCATTTGTTATATAAGCAAGGATCAGGGGTGTTGATATCTCTTATCTATTATCCCCTTTTTATAGATAGTCAATTTTTAGAATAATTTAACCTTAATAGCATTTCTAGTTTTGCCTTATGAAAGAGATGAAATTGAATATAAGGAAAAATGATAGTTCATATGTTTGATATATTCTGTCTTCTATAAGCCTTGAAAGAAAAGCTTACTGTAGTCATGTGATCTTCTTAAAATTTGTTACTTGGATAAATTTGGAGATACTAAATTAGTTGAGACGTGCTAGAGTTTGGCAGCACTCATACCTCACTTATAACAGTAGAGATAACTTCTTTGTGAGTCTGAAACTATTTCCAAGTTAAAAGTAAAAGTTAGGCTGTAATTCCACCCTTTGGGGATATGAAGTGATATGTCATTATAGAAATGAAAGAAAATCTTTGTTTTCCCTTTGTGTGCTAATATTTCCCTTTCAAGATTTGACTTTTAGTTTTAACTTCATTTTAAAAATATCACTTTAAAAAGAAAAAGCTTTTTCTGTTAACACTTTATTTCCCTATGTATGCTAGTGTCCAGTTTTCTGTATTTCCCTATTATCAATTTCCTGCTTTTTATAATAACTAAGAAAAATGAGTTAAATAAATTGTTGTTTAAGCTTTAAATTTTGTAATTTATCTTGCAGAGAATTCAAGATGGATTTATAATTTTTCGGTGGTGGAAAATGTATAATCCAAAGCAGAAGCAACATGGTAAGCAACAGGGTTTCATTTTTTCATGCGTTTGACCAGTAATATAATCAGATTTTTCATTTGTAGATGTTGAAATGTTTCACATTTTGTAATAGATAAAAATATTTTTAAAAGCTTTGGAGTTTACAGAACTGATTTTAACATTCCTTGGCTGAAAATCCTTCAGCAGCTTTCCACCGCATGGTTAAATTTAGTTTCCTTAGTCTATTGTTTATTTAGGTTTATTCTCAGTATGACCCTTCTAGTCTTACCTCCTATTACATCTGTGGACTTAATCCCATATTGTGGTTAAAGTGGCTTTCCTAGTACTCTTTGATCACTCTACTAAGATACTTATCTTTTTAGCTTTTTTGCTTTATTCATACTTTTATGTAACATTGCTACTAATTCACATTTATCTACTATGGTAAGGATGTGTAGAAAAGAGGAAATGCATACTCTAGACTCTCTTCTGTTTCTTCTTTTTATCATCAGAATTTTATCTCAGTATATTCTGCTCACCTATTCATTTCACAACTCTTGGTGCTCCTGTCTGTGCCTGTAACTTGTCTTCTCTACATTAACCACACCAGTGGCCTCAAGGAGGAGACCTTGTCTTTACTTTCTAGAATAGTAATTCGCAAACATATTTGATCTCAGGATTTGTTACATTTTAAGTAATTGAGGATTCCAAAGAGCTTTTATTTATTAAGTTGTATCTGTTTAATATTTGCTGCATTCAAAATTAAGCCTGGTCATTATAGAAACATTTTAATCACTAAAAATATTTATAATAAATCCATTACATGTTAAAATAAATAGCACACTTTATGAAGAATAATTTTTCCAAAGCAAAACTATAGTGAGAAGACTGATATTGTTTAAATTTTGCAAATATTTTAAATGTCTGTCCTAATGGAAGGTAATTGAATTCTTACCTCTGCTTTCATATTCACGTACTTCTTATAGCCTTTAAAAAAACCCCATTGTCCACTCATTTGAAAATGACTCTTAAAAAGTCAAATATCTTAGTGTAATACTATTATCAACATAATTATGACTTTGTGTCTCCTAAGAAAGGGTCTCAGGATCCCCCCAGAGGTCCCTGGACCATACTTTGATAACTACTTTTAAGGAGAATTTAAGTGCTGCCTGGGAGTGTAGGGTCAAAAGAGAATGAAACCCCCTCTACCTTTTCTTAGGTATGAAGACCTGTGTTTCAGGCTCCCCCGTGAGATTCTGAAATGGTGGTTGCTTCTATATGATTTTGGAAATTTCCAGCTAAGTGTTGGGTTGTTGTGAGTGAGCTCCCCTAGGAATCTCATCATGATTTATACTATTTTTTTCTATGGGAAAATAGATTTAAAGTTCTGAAAGTTTTAAAACTTAGCAAAAGTTTGAGCTGTCCTATTCCAAATAGGAAAAGGAGTACGTCAAGGCCGTATATTGTCACCCTGCTTATTTAACTTATATGCAGAGTACATCATGAGAAACGCTGGACTGGAAGAAACACAAGCTGGAATCAAGATTGCCGGGAGAAATATCAATAACCTCAGATATGCAGATGACACCACCTTTATGGCAGAAAGTGAAGAGGAGCTAAAAAGCCTCTTGATGAAAGTGAAAGAGGAAAGTGAAAAAGTTGGCTTAAAGCTCAACATTCAGAAAATGAAGATCATGGCATCCGGTCCCATTACTTCATGGGAAATAGATGGGGAAACANAAATGGCTGGATGGCATCAAGGAATCGATGGACGTTAGTCTGAGTGAACTCTGGGAGATGGTGATGAACAGGGAGGCCTGGCATGCTGCGATTCATGGGGTTGCAAAGAGTCGGACACAACTGAGCGACTGAATTGAATTGAACTGAAATTATTTTTAGATTTTCCTATTGTTTCACTGTTGTTTAGTCTTTTTTTTTAAACTATCAATCCCTTGCTCCCACATATCTTTCATCCCTCCTATATAATACATAATGTACTCTATCTACCTTGAAAATGTTGGCATTAATGGGTTTAGAGTTTGACATCTGCAGAGTTAATGAAACCAGAATTATTAGAAAGAATAATGGGCAAATTCTATTTCTGGAAAAGTTTTCTAAAATTTAGAGTTGTATATTAGATAATTTTGAACAGAAGCTGAGTGACTTCTTATGTTATAAGTGTTCTGTGGACCTCTGAAATAGACTTTTTGCAGTCTCTTATCTGTGATTGAGAATGGCTCTGTGTCATTACCTGTGATTTTGGAATTTTGGTTGTTAAACCAACCTTTTTACCTCATTTCTTAGTAGTTACTATAAGCATTCTCACAGGAGAATAAAATATCCTTTAGATAATATGTTAGTGCATTTGGAATCTTTTGTTTTTAAGTTTTGACTTTTTATTAATATGAAATCTGAATAAATTCAGAGTTTTGAAGCACTTTCCTACATTGCTTATGTATTGTGGAGAGAATATTCTTGATTCTTTTTAAAATTTGACTGTAAGTCTTAAAGGTGGTACTTAATTAAAGATATCTTACACTTGAGAGGTGGTTAAAGCTCATTCCTGAGAGCCAGGTTCTTTTGAGTTCAGTTCTAGTTTCTAACACATTCACTTAATTTTGGGCATGCCCAGTATTTCTACCCTTGATTTAGTTTGAAAAGTCCATCTGTTTGTGCCTTAAAGATAGATTACTTTAGGGGAGTATTTTTCCTCAGCATGTCATGCTTCTGTTAATCTTGCAGTCTTTGTGGTAAGGACTTGCTGTTTTGATTTAATCTTTTTTCTTTTTACATGTTAGTTAACATAAATTTTGAAAGCAAGGTTACAGTGGAGCCAAAGCAAAAGTTCTCTTCATTTATATAGCTTGTTTGTGGTAAAACAAGCAAACCCACCCCATTTTATATTTGCATTAGAAGTTTTATTGCAGATTTGTTCCCCTTTGGTGTTTTAAAATGATAATGTGAACTGATAAAGCTGTAGGGAAGTGGTGGGTTGAGGAGGCCCATTTGACCTAACACCACCCCAACCAATGCTCTTGACTCCAGAATTCCAAGGAACACAGAAGACAACCGATTTTTCTCAAAATCCATCATCAATTTGGAAACAGCTACTTTGGCCATCTCATGCGAAGAGTTGACTGATTGGAAAAGGCTTTGATGTTGGGAGGAATTGGGGGCAAGAGGAGAAGGGGACAACAGGATGAGATGGCTGGATGGCATCACCAACTCGATGGACATGAGTCTGAGTAAACTCTGGGAGTTGGTGATGGACAGGGAGGCCTGGCATGCTGCGATTCATGGGGTCGCAAAGAGTCAGACATGACTGAGTGACTGAACTGAAATGAACTGGACTGGATATCCTCAGAGCCCCCTCATTTTGCAGATGGGAAAATCATAAATTCCTGTGATTATAGCTGTTAAAATCAGGACAAAAACCCAGGTCTGCTAACTTCCAGTCTAGTGTCCCTTGTATTTATTAAATAGCCTTGTCAAATGTGGCCCAAGAGGGTTCTTGAAGATTCTTACTTATAAATAAACATTTATCACAGCTTATGAGAGGACTGAAGGCATTTGCAGTATCCAGAGGTAACTGCAGGTTGTAAACTAGGCCTACTGGGATTGCCTACTTCAGAATTTTCATTGGTATGGGGGATGCCGTCTTAAATTGTTTATAGTCTTTTGTTTTGAAGAAAGTAATTACTTCATTTTATCATGAAATGTTAACATCGCCTTAAAGTGGCTTGTTCTTCACCAAAATTCTTGAATGAGGGTCAAGAATAACTGATCCAAGTTCTTTAAGAAAGAGACTAGCTAGACATACATCCTTCTTATCCAGAGGAATTCTTAGATTATTAAGGAGTGAAAAGGTGATGGTAAAGTATGTCCCTATTATTTTGTTGTTAGAAGTTGTAGCCTAATATTATCCAGTACTATTTAAATTTGTAGCATCTAAATCTTGTTTGCTAAATGCATGAAGGAAATAAAAATCCCTGAACAATTTTTGAAAGGTCAATAGATTTGATTCTGAGTATATTACAAGGCCTTTGTAGCACTTGGTAGCACTTATATTTTTTACTACAAATAACATGTGTCCCAATTGCATAATTAAATAGTTCCTTTTTCCTGATTTCCTTTTGGAGAATAAGTCTCAATTACTTATTTGTTCAGGAGACTTACACTGTTCTACAACATTTATTTACTTTTTTCTCTCATAAATTAACTGCTTGTTAAGAGCCTTTTATGTCTGTACTTTTATCTATTGGGCAACACTTACTCCTTGAAAGGAAAGCTGTGACAAACCTAGACAGTGTATTAAAAAGCAGAGACATCACTTTGCCAACAAAGGTCCATACAGTCAAAGCCATGATTTTTCCAGTAACCATATACGGATGTGAGAGTTGAACTGTAGAGAAGTTTCAGTGCCGAAGAATTGATGCTTTCGCACTATGGTACTGGAAAGGGCTCTTGAGAGTCCCTTGGACAGTAAGGAGATCAAACTGGTCAATCCTAAAGGAAATTAACCCTGAATATTCATCAGACTGATGCTAAAACTGAAGCTCAGATGCGAACAGCCCACTCATTGGAAAAGACCCTGATGCTGGGAAAGATTGAGGGCAGGAAGGGAAGGGGTCGACAGAGGATGAGATGGTTAGATAGCATCATTGACTCAAAGGACTTGAGTTTGAGCAAACTCTGGGAGATAGTGGAGGACAGAGGAGCCTGGTATGCAATAGTCCTTGGGGTCACAAAGAGTCGAACATAACAACTGAATAACAATGAACAACTTTATTAACAAATGAATTTTGGAAGCTCATCATATGAATGTTAGATGACAAGAAGTATGAGAAGAAAATTTCTGCCTTCAAGGGTAGAACATTATTAATGTAGAGATATTTAAAAGAACCAGTTGATTATACCTTTCTTAAATTATGTATTAATTAAAATTTTCTGTTTGACTCCAAGTGTCATCAGAATGAATGAAACCTAAAAACTGCTTTTAAAATTTCCAGGAGAGATAAATGTCAGTGAGAAATCTAGTGTTACCATAATTTAACAATTAAATACTGAGTTTAAAGTGTGACTGTTGATCAGTTTTTTGTAAAATGCAAAGAAATACCTGGACCCTTTTGATACATTTTTGTTTTCAGTGATTAATAACATTTTTGCTTTTGAAATAGCCATTATATTTATTGATAAAATTAATAAGTAATTCTACTTTGTGTTTAAAAAGAACTAATATTTGGAGACCTGGATTTTAGTCTTCCTCTGAGTTACATAATCTTGGGCTCTGACTGCTAGGTTTGTTGTGAGGATTAAATGAAATTCTCTGAGTAAAGTGCCTAGAACATAGCAACTGTTCAATAGAGATGAGGTGTTTTTATTATTATGATGAACATTATATCATACTATGAAATGAAAGATTATTTAAAAAGAAGAAAATTTGTTATAAATCAATATGACTAGTAAGAATTTGACCTGCTAAGGCAAGGGAACTAGTACTTATGGTGTAATCGTCTTACATGTAGGTAGAGGCATTCTCATTTTATAGAGAGAATGAGGCTAAGGGTGGTTAATGTACTGCCTTAGATCATAACATTTGTAAACAGTGTTACAGGAATTCAGTCTTACGTCCTTTTTACTGTTTATTTACTGTCTTTTTCTAGTTCCTAGAGAACCTAGTGTAGGTTTTCCCAATTTTTTTTTTCCCCCAAAGAGGCTGTATATGTGTGTTGCTAAAATTCAGCCTCTGTACACTGGTGCTGGATTAAATCTCAGAGTCAGAATTTTGGATGAAGTCAAGAGAAATAATTTCATTGCTTTGCCAGGCTAGAGGGGCTAATGCCCTCAAGACTGTGTGTCCCACCTTGGAGAGAGTCTTATAGTGTTCAAAGGGCAGGGTGTGATCAGCTCACAGACATTCTTCTCATGGGTTGGTGGTAGGGTAATGGGGAGTCAGCATCTGGTTCCAGCTGGTCTGCGGTTTATGTGCTAGTGGACAGCATACAGTTAACTTCTCCCCCCTTATAGGGATTTCAGTATCTGCAGAAGAGTTCAGAGGACATGGCTCAGAATATTATCTGTAGAACTTGAGGAAGAACTAAAGGTCCTTGACTTTGTGTAATGGCTAAACTATTATTATTTTGTCTTGCTTGACTGTTTTAATACAGTTACATCTTTTATTTGAGATTATTATTAATATTTGAGCCTACAATTCATGAAATCTTTGTTTTAGCATTGTGTAGTTTTTAAAACCAAACTGTTATTTATAAAGTCGTAGTTTCTGTGATGCACAAGTTCAAATACCACTGTGATATTTTAATGCATTATGACTTGAACATTTTACTATGTATATTTTAGTATACACCTATGGCTATATTGGGGTGAAGTTTTACTCTGTAAATGGCACTGTGCTCTTCTTGGCATAAAATCTCTTTGTTGTTATACAACTGGGATGTAGAAATTCAGATTGTTTTGGAATGCCAAGCTGAAATACTATAGTGACATCAGCTTTTTTTCTTTGTTTTGTCAATGTTTTATTACTTTTAAAATATAATTCCCTTTTGTCATAGAATTCTATTTTAAAATAAATCATTTGAGTTACTTTAGCTTTGGAAAAGGATTTGACTTAAAACTTTAACTAAAGTTTTTAAAAGTTGACTAAAAACTTTTTTTTTTTTGTAATTGATATCTTTAGATCCAAAAGCAGAAACTAGATTATACATCACAGTCAATGACTTTGAATTTCATGTCTATAATCGTTCGGATCTCTATGGACATCTTCAAGAATTGTTTGGTTTGGAGCCAACAATAATTCCACCCAAGAAAGAAGATGATAAAACACGAGAAAATGGAAGAACAAGAACCCAGTCCAAAATCGAAAGGTTGATGTCACACTTGAATTTTATTAATCGCCAACATTTAAATATCTGCTTTTGTTAGAGTATTATTAACACTGTTCACCTAAACACAGCCTCATCTTTCTTTGTAGCTTAGCTAAAACTTTTATTCTTGTAAATAATTATAAAATTCTTTAAAAATTATATAGAATAAAATAGGATAGAATTATGTAAAATATATAGAATTATGTAAAAAAGATTAGATCTCAGCTTAAGCTGTCCAGTCTGCTCTGCTTACCAGTTATACTTCTCTCATGTTGATAACTACTGCTATCAATTTTTTATTCTTTTAAATACATACAGAAGTCTAAACATTATTTTTCATGCAAAGTTAAAAGCACATTGTATTTCCTTCCTGACCACTTGCCTAGTCCCCATCTCTTCGAGAGAGAAAAGCTTCATCTAATTTATTTCATCTGATTGATGACTGTCATTTATAACTTTATTGTTACTTCTATCTTGGGTATTCCTTTGGAAGAGGTATGTGGATTCATTACATATTCTAATGTATTGTCTATAGATTATAAGATAGTCAAGCATGTATCTGCTGATACTTTTTAAGCTGACCTGTCTTTATACTTAGAAATGTTTCTTAATAGTAGGCTTCCCTGGTGGCTCAGATGGTAAAGACTCTCCTGTAATGCAGGATCCCTGGATCTGGAAGATCCCCTGGAGAAGGAAATGGCGACCCACTCCAGTAATCTTGCCTGCAGAATTCCATGAACAGAGGAGCCAGGCAGGCTACAGCCCATGGGGTTGCAAAGAGTCAGGCATGACTGAGCAACTATCACTCACAAGTCTAAAAATACATATACATAGTTATGGTGCATAGACAATTATATAATTTCATTTTATTGGGTTCTGGGTTCTGGGTTCTGTTTCACTGACTGACCTATTCATTTTCTTTCACCAGTACCACATGTGTTGATTTCTGTAGCTTTGTGGTTAAGACTTGAAATCAACTGAGGTCATTCCTCCAATGTTGCTTTTCTCCTTAATTATTTTCTTGGCTATTCTTGATCTTTTGCTTCTTCAAATAAACTTTAGAATCCACTTGCCAATATTCACGGAATAACTTGTTGAGATTTCAGTAGGGATTACATTGAATCTATAAATTAAGTTGGGAAGAATTGACATCTTGACAGTGTTGTGTCTTCCTATCAGTGAACATGGAATGTCTTCTAATTATTTAGTTCTCTTTGATATCTTTCATCAGAGTTTTATAGTTTTCCTCATATAGATCTTATATAAAAATTGTTAAATATACACCTAAGTATTTAATTTTCTTTGGTGCTAAAGTATAGTAATATGTTTTAAATTTCAAAATCCATTTGCTCATTACTAGTATATAGGAAAGTGATTGATACTTGTATATTACTAATCTTGTATCTTGCAACCTTGCTTTAGTTACTTATTAGTTCTAAGAGTATTTTTGGTCACTTCTTCCAATTTTTCTACATGGATGATTGTGTCAGCTGCAAGGAAAGACTCTTATTTCGTCTTATTTCTTCCTTCTTAGTCTGTATACCTTTTCTTTCCTTTTTTTTTTTTTTTGGTCTTATTGCAATAGCTAGAACACTTCTAGTACAAATTTGGAGAAAAGTGATGACAAGGAACATCCTTGCTTTGTACCTAGTCTTTGTGGGAAAACTTCTAGTTTCTCACTATTAAGTATGATGTTAACTGTAGTTTTTTTGGTAGATATTCTTTATCAAGTTGAGATATTCTCCCTCTATTCATAGTTTACCATGAGGTTTTAATCATAAGTAAGTATTGGATTTTGTCAAATTTTTTTGTATCTCTTGATATGATCCTTTGATTTTTCACTTTTAGGCTGTTGACTTTTGAATGTTGAAGCAGGCTTGTACACAAAATTGTTTGGTTTTTTAAGATTAATCTATGTATGGCTGTGTTGGGTCTTCATTGCTGCATGTGAGCTTTTTCTAGTTGCAGTTCCTGGTCTCCTCATTTCAGTGGCTTCTCTTGTTACAGAGCATGGGTTCTACAGAATGCAGACTTCAGTAGTTGTGGTGCTCTAGAGCTCGGGCTCAGTAGTTGTGGTGCGCAGGCTTAGTTGGTCTGAGGCATATGAGATCATCCTGGGTGAGAGCTCAAACCAGTATCCTCTACATTGCAAGGTGGACCCCTTAACCACTGGAACACCAGGGAAGCCACTTTTTTAAGTAGATGACGAGGATGTTTATTTCTCAGTTAAATATGTAATGCATATTATGTCCCAGGCACTGAGCTTAGGTACTGGAGATAGTGAGAATATGACAACTTCTTGAGGGAATTTATAGCCTACTGTGGGAGTTCGAACACTTAATGGACAATTTTAGTACAAGAAATATAACAGGGACAGAACAGAATTCTCTGGGCACATACAGAAGCATCAGGAAAGTTTGAAGCCTTAAGGGTAAATGACATAAGCAGAGAAGGAGATATAGGGTCATGGAGAAGAAACGTCATATGCAATAGAGACGTTGTTACTGAGGCTGAAGTGGATTACTTGAGGTGGGGATAAATTAAACTAAAATGGTTAGCAGGATTCACTATTAGAAATGTGGCCATACCTCAGGTCTGCAGTGCTGTATTATGATTGGAGGGAAAGACTGGAGGCAGGGAGACAAGATAAAAGGATGTTGTAACAGTTCAAGGTAGAGATGATTATCAACTGGCTTGTCAGAAAAGAGGAGGGGAGAAAAGTGGATGGATTCCAAATACACTTATGCAAATAGATACTTAAAAGAGTGATGGAGGAGATGTGGAGAATGAATAAGAGTGAGTCAACAATGAATCCAAATTTCTAATTTAAACAGTGGTCATGCTTAGTCTTAGGAGGAGAAGGGATGACAGAGGATGAGATGGATGGCATCACTGACTCAATGGATATGAACTTGAGCAAGCTCTGGCAGATGGCAAAGGACAGGGAAGCCTGACGTTCTGCAATCCATGGGCTCACAAACAGCTGGACACGACTGAGCGACCGAAGAACAACATGCTTAGTTGGCTTCCCAGGTGGCATGAGTGGTAAACAATCTGCCTGCAATGCAGATTGACCTGGGTTGGATCCCTGGGTCAGGGAAGGTCACCTGGAGGAGAGGGCATGGCAACCCACTACAGTATTCTTGACTTGGAGAGGAGCTTGGACGACTACAGTCCATAGGGTTGCAGAGAGTTGGACATGACTGAAGCAACTTGGCATGCACAAAGGGAACCTTGAGAAAGAGGTTAGGGGCTGGTTATGAGATTAGTTTTTGAGTTTAGTTTTAAGCACTGAGGGCCACCTTACAAATGCAGCTCTAGAAGTGTAATTTAGGAGTTACCGAATTATTGAAGAGACGTGCCTCAAGTTTTCATATGAAATCTTGAGTGAATTGCTGAGAATTTTTCATTTCTTGAATTTTGTGTACTTTGTGTATGGCCAGTTTATTTGGAAGGGAAATTATGACCAACCTAGATAGCGTATTAAAAAGCAGAGACATTACTTTGCCAACAAAGATCCGTCTAGTCAAGGCTATGGTTTTTCCAGTAGTCACGTATAGATGTGAGAGTTGGACTGTAAAGAAAGCTGAGCGCCGAAGAATTGATGCTTTTGAACTGTGGTGTTGGAGAAGACTCTTGAGAGTCCCCCGGACTGCAAGGAGATGCAACCAATCCATCCTAAAGGAGATCAGTCCTGAATGTTCATTGGAAGGACTGATGTTGAAGCTAAAACTCCAACACTTTGGTCACCTGATGTGAAGAGCTGACTCATTTGAAAAAACTCTGATTCTGAGAAAGATTGAAGGGAGGAGGAGAAGGAGATGATAGAGGATGAGATGGTTGGATGGCATCACTGACTCAGTGGACATGAGTTTGAGTAAACTCTGGGAGTTGGTGATGGACAGGGAGGCCTGGCATGTTGTGGTCCACAGGGTCGCAAAGAGTTGGACACGACTGAACTGAATTTCCTTTTTTTTTTTTTTTAAACTCTTGGTCTATCCTTTTTCATTTTATTAAAAGAAAATTATTTTGTCACCAAGTGGTGGGAGTAGGGAAGGAAAAGANTTGTGGTCCACAGGGTCGCAAAGAGTTGGACACGACTGAACTGAATTTCCTTTTTTTTTTTTTTTAAACTCTTGGTCTATCCTTTTTCATTTTATTAAAAGAAAATTATTTTGTCACCAAGTGGTGGGAGTAGGGAAGGAAAAGAATCAGCTGAACTGTTAGAAGTACTTGAAGCACTTAAAACATCTAAGTGATGTGTACCTTGATTTTTGTTTTAATTATAATTTTTGCTCTTTTGTAAAATGTTACATTTTTGTGTCATGGACATAATTATAGATATAATGACAGCACATAAAAATTTAGACTTTTGTCATTAAAGTTTGTCATTCTAAAAATATGCTTTTCTGTTACAACTGCTTATGTAAAAATTGATAATGTGGTAAGTACTTTTTATGAGACATTTTAGGGATATTAGTGTTCCATTTGATAGTCCTTGTTTTGTTACTGAATAGTCTTTAGCTATATTTGTAAAGATACAGCTGATATTAATGATGTGTATTGTGAGGAAGTCAACAGTATTCTTAGGTACTTATTCTCATTTTTCATATATGTCAATTTTTGTTTTTTCTTTTCAGAGTTAAAGTAAAAACAGAATCTCAAGACCCCACATCTTCATGGAGATCACTTATTCCTGTCATAAAGGTCAATGTTAGCACAGTAAGTAAATTCTGCTATAGTTAATATTTGATGGGTAATAGCTGCTGCTGCTGCTTAGTCACTTCAGTCGTGTCCGACTCTGTGTGACCCCATAGACAGCAGCCCACTAGGCTCCTCTGTCTCTGGGATTCCCCAGGCAAGAACACTGGAGTGGGTTGCCATTTCCTTCTCCAGTGCATCAAAGTGAAAAGTGAAAGTGAAGTCGCTCAGTCGTGCCTGACTCTTAGCGACCCCATGGACTGCAGCCTACCAGGCTCCTCTGTCCATGGGATTTTCTAGGCAAGAGTACTGGAGTGGGGTGCCATTGCCTTCTCCAGTGTTTATTTATTCATAGGTGCTTGAATTTCTTTAAACACTGGTCTAAATTGATTGGTGTGCATGTGTGGTTAGTCATGTCTGACTCTTTCCAACCCCATGAACTATAGCCTGGCAGTCCTCCTCTGTCCATTGGACTTTTTCAGTGTTTCTCCAAAATACTGGAGTGCGTTGCCATTTTCTCCTTCAGGGAATTTTCCCTATCCAGGAGTTGAATCTGCTTCTCCTGCATTGGCAGGTGGATTCTTTAGCACTGAACCATCTGGGAAGCCAAAATGGAGCAACTTAAATAGTATTATTTACTGCTGAAATGGAATCATTTAGTAGTTGCTTGAAAATGCTTGTTATTAGGTCAGCTAAGGAAATTTAAATTGACCTAGATAGTATGGCATAATATCTCTTTATCTGTTTTTTGTTTAGGGACGTTTGGCCTTTGGAAATCACTACCAACCTCAAACGCTGTGCATCAACTTTGATGATGCTTTCTTAACTTATACTACAAAACCACCTTCTAGTCATCTTGACCAGTTCATGCATATTGTGAAAGGAAAGCTTGAAAATGTTCGAGTCATGCTTGTTCCTAGTCCAAGATATGTTGGTCTTCAAAATGATGAGTAAGAAAGTCATAAAAATAACAGATAACTTCTTTACATGTAATGTAGCTATCATTTAGAAGCTTTAGTATCCTTTAAATTTCTTTGCTGTAAGTTTGGCAATAATTAGTTATATCTCTCTATTAAATCAGTTGATAGCATTCCTGCTTTATAAGATAAATGGAGTTTAGCCATTGGTATACTCCTATTTTAAATATTTTTCTATAAACTTATCATTTTTCTATCCTTTTCTTCTTAGAGTATTTGGGAAATTTATTTTGGGCAGTTAAGCCTTGATGTTTGTATGTTAGAAAATACACTTTACAGCTAGGTTTTTACTTTGAGAAGGGATGGATAAATAGTAAATTTAACAAATTCATTATAGTGGAATACCATTTGAGTTAATGAAAAATTGAAAATGAAATCAAAATTAGTCTTGGAAAACTGATGAAGTTAAGATGGTTTTGGGGCTTGTTTGACATTTAAGTCCCAGTCAGTTTTCCACCTAGCTTTCCAGATTTGCTTTTTTTCAGTGAAGTAGCTGCTTGCATTTAGGAGACATGTTGTAATGATGCACAGTAGAGTCGTCTCATTGTGGTGGGATGCTTCCATTCTAGAGGACTGCAATCCTCAGTTAACAGCAGACACATAAATCCCATCTGACTCCAGGCCATATGCTTATGAGTTATATTAGGGCTCTTGTAATTTTTATTCTTCTCAATCTGTTGTTTTTTTGTGAAGGAATCTCTATGGTTAAATTTGTGTAATGTGAGTACTCATATGATGAGTTTCTGCTCTGTCTCAATTTTTAGCTTTGTGTGTAGGCAATATAAAGTTTGAGGTTATGAGAAGCATGATTATTCCTTTTTAGTTCCAGCTTTTGAATAGCTTTTGATTAGATTTTCTAGGGCTTGGCTAGAGTGACACAGTCATTTTCTCTGCTTGTGTACCAAGAAGGCTGTGGATCTACCTGGTTTCACTCTTCAGATCACTGAATTTGCTAAGTATCTTGAAATGTATGCCATGCACACTGTTCTATATTTATGGGTACAAGTTATAATACTGAAAAAATAAATCCTGGGTTTTGTGAAAATTACTAGAGAGTAAAATGAAAAAGTATCCCACTGTTTTTGTAAGAAGAGTTAAAGTTGTATTTTTCACCTTCAAAAATAAGCATGGAGATAGTATGATGAAATTGAATGCTAAACTTTATGATTTAGTATACATTTAGAAGAAGACTGTTGAATTTGTATATGCTATATTATCTAATGATTAAGATGTTAATTTTAATATGGAAGGAAGATATTGTGGTATATGACAAACATAAAGGTTGTTAAAGCAAGTAAAGTGGGAAATTGTTAGAATGCACAGAAACACTCATTCCAGAATGAGTTCAAGATGTGTGCTTTAAATTTATTTCGATTTATTTCAAGCTGATCAACTAAATATTCTTGGAAATAGGTAATATAAAATTGTTGAAAATGAGAAGATTTTTTTATTTAATGTTTCTGAAAGGTTATACTTTGTTTTATAGTATATAAGGTGATATTTCTCAATCAGTTTTATAGTATTATTATTATAACCCNGTTAATTTTAATATGGAAGGAAGATATTGTGGTATATGACAAACATAAAGGTTGTTAAAGCAAGTAAAGTGGGAAATTGTTAGAATGCACAGAAACACTCATTCCAGAATGAGTTCAAGATGTGTGCTTTAAATTTATTTCGATTTATTTCAAGCTGATCAACTAAATATTCTTGGAAATAGGTAATATAAAATTGTTGAAAATGAGAAGATTTTTTTATTTAATGTTTCTGAAAGGTTATACTTTGTTTTATAGTATATAAGGTGATATTTCTCAATCAGTTTTATAGTATTATTATTATAAATTGGCTGAATTCGAAGTCTAATTTTAAACTTATCTTTGCAAATGCAGATTATGATTATTTCAGTGAACATTGTTTTTCATTGCATTTAATTAGACTTTGTTTTAAATTGATTTCTCTTGTTCAAAACAAAATGCTAAACATTTTTTTCTTTCTTAAACCAATTTACTGATCAAAAATTTTTCAGTGCCTACTTTTTAAATAGTCTAATATAGAAAGCAGGTAGGGAACAATTTATTGTAAATGTGAAAGATGTTTTCACCTTTCAAGATGCTACACTTGATTGCTTTTTAGTTTTCTTTTTTCTTTTTTGCTGTTACCTATTACATCATCATTAATTAAAATACCAAACATTTTATATTCCGGAGATGTACTTAGTTTTCCTTCTTTCTTCCTTTGTGTAGACCACCAAGATTAATGGGAGAAGGTTTTGTGGTAATGCAGTCAAATGATGTCGACATCTACTATTACATGGATGAGCCAGGTATTATTTTTTAAAATATGTTTTATAGCTACAGTTCTGTTTCTTCTATGAAATGCTGATATCTACTATTATTTAAGTATCTTTACTTAGGATATAAATAAGCATCAGTAATGGTAAATGTGCATATGAGAATGCCTACTTAAGAAATATCTGTCATTCGTCCAAAGTTGAATATTAATACTCCAGTATTTCATATCAAAAAAGAACAATATAGAAGTCATTCCTTCAGATTCCATTTTTGTAGGTACACTTCAGAAATTGTGAATACAAATGACTATGAGTGAAAGCCACTAGAGAATGTGGTGATAGTTAAAGTAGTTCATGCTGACTTAGGGGGGGAAAATCACACTAAGTTAAATTTGAGGCTTAAAGTTTAAGAATTGAAGTTAGGCTAGTTATAGTACTTCACAGGTGGTCTCAGTTTTATAAAGTAGCTAAAAATTGTATTTTCAGTCATATTTTCCTAATTCTCTTTTTCATACATTTCAGGAGGTTTATGTGGTCAGAGTATTTTCAGAGTTAGAACGTTTTTTTGCCATTTTTGGGGATCATATTGTACTGATGATGCAAAAGTTATGGGACAAAACTGCTGATGCTTTAGCATGAATCAAAGGGAGTGATTCCAAACTATAGCAGTAATCTCTTGTCTTTTTCACTGCCACACATTCACAATAACAACAAATGCTAGTATGCTTTACTGTGTCTTTGATTAAGCAGAAAAAGTTACTTTTATCAAATCTTGACCCTTGACTAAACTTTTAAATATTCACTTGTTAAAATAAGTACACATAATGTACTTCTGCCCCATACCAGAGTACACTGATGTTTTGAGGAAAATCACTGTGTGATTGAGTTTCAAGCTGAATTGTTTGTAATTTTCAAGGAACACCAGTTTTGTTTCAAAGAGCAACTAGAGGCAAACTATAGTTTTGTGCTTTCATGTGAAAATCTGAATTTTAGAAAATTTGAGTCTGCCACTGTGAGCTTGACAACTTTTCTGATGAGACTACTGGTGATATTAACAATATGAATTTTTAGATATTTAATAATGAAATTTGTCTGTTTGGGGAAAGTATGCATATTTCAGTGAACCAACATTTTCCAAATGATCAATTCATAATGTCTGTAAAAGATTTATTCAAAGTGCAAGGGCAGTCAATAAATTTTAATGTATCAGAATGTGGAAAGTTCAGGGATTTAATTTTCAGATTCCACATTACAAGTATTCTCTAAGAAATGACCATTTGTTGAAATTTGGTGTAGTTTTAGCTGAAAAAGCAGTTGAAATAGTGCTACCGTTTCTATTTGTATGAGGCTAGATTTTCTTCAGATCCTTGAGTAACAGATTAAATGCAGAAACAACTATGAGAATTCACTTGTTTTCTATTAAGCTGAATATTTAAGAAATTTGCCAAGATAAAAACAATGCCTATGTTTCTTATTAATTTGTTTTAGAAAGTAATAATTATTTAATATTTCGAGTAAAAATTAAAGTTTTATATTTTCATTAAAATGTAGGTTTTTTGCATCATATTTTCAGTAAATCTTAGATATTTTGTTTTGTCAACATGTAATGAGTTTTATTTTAAAATATTGCTCAATTCAAATTTCAAAGTCAGTAAAATATGATAGATATAATACAAAAAAAAATTCCCACTTTGGTGTCCTCAATAATTTTTTAGAGTGTAAAGGATTCCTTCGATAAAAAGGTTTTAGAACTGTTGATCTAGGGAAACCTTTTAATGGTTATTTTAAGTAGTTATCTTCATATTGTATATTCTGCAATATAGGACTTGTTCCAGAAGAAACAGAAGAAAATGTTGAAGGAGAAATGAGCACTGAAGATTGCAAATTACAAGACTTGCCTCCATGTTGGGGATTGGATATAGTTTGTGGTAAAGGAACAGATTTCAACTATGGGCCATGGGCTGATAGGCAGAGGTACTTGATTAAATTACATTTCTACTAAGTCAAATGTATTGGGATAATACTATAATTTTTATTAAAAACTAGCTCAGTATTTTTATAAGCTATTTTATTATGGCAGGGTAAAATATCACTAAACATTTTAATCCAAATAATTTGTAGAACAATTGGTATAAGCAAGTGTGCTCTAAAGGAGGTGCTAATTCATTAAAAAAGTGGTGAATGAGCAGCATATTATTGGTTGGTTGGTTTTTTTCTTTTGTATTTAATCAGTGAATATGCCAAGAATTGTTGGGATTATGGAGATTCAGAGCTAAAAGTTCAGTTTAGGAAAAAATAAACAAAAGAGTTTTATTAAGATGAAGAACTTAGAAAAGCATTGTGTTAGTTTTACTAAGGTTTGCATAAAAAAGTACCACCAACTTTGTGCCTTAAACAGCAGAAATTTCTTATAGTTCTGAAGATTAGAATTCTGAGACCAAGATGTTGACAGGATTGGTTCCTTCTGAGGGTGTGAGGAAAGGATGTGTTCAAGGCCTTTCTCCTTGGGCTGTAGATGGTCATTCTGTTTCTTCACACAATCTTCCCTCTTATATGTTTTATAGGTCTCTGTGTCCAAATTTCCTTCTCTTAGAAGAAGCCAGACATCCTGGGCTAGGGCCCACCCTATTGATCTCTTTTTAACTTAATTCTCTAAAGACTGTTTAACTATAGCTAATTCTGAGGCACTGAAGATTAGGGCATATGAATTTTAGGGGGACACAGTTTAGCTCATAACAGGTTCATAACTCATATTGAAGAGGAGAGAATTGGAGAATGCTTTTTGGTTGTAGTAATATGTGAGTTGAGTTTTGAAAAATAAGAATTAGCCAGGAAAGGAAGGAAGGAATGAATAATCAAAGCAAGGGAGGAGTCCTTCAAATGCATGATGAAGTCAAGAATTGTCTTAATAAGCTCTATAGGTTGTTAAGAGATTTGTAGGTAGTTAAGAAATTCGTAGATTTTATATTGGAGGTAACGGGAGTGCCTGAAAGGTAAAAAGGGTTTTTTAAATTTCTTAGTTACTCTATTGATTTTGAAGGAATTTTCTTATCTTTAATATATTATGAACGTCTATATTTACTGAAGAATTTTAAACATAGGTGTCATTTACCACTATTTAAGAGAGAACATCTAGAATGTCATGTAACTATACATTGGCTAAAGCTAGTTTAGTTTTTCATAAGCTAGCTTGAATGGAAAACACAAGCTAAACAGTTGCAGAGGCAGATATTACTGGGCCATTGATCCTTAAATGAATGGCCTAATGAGAGTGCTGATACTGACATGATATACTGACTCTTTATTGTTTAAAAAAGTGATTTCTGCCTAGCATTATTAGAATTATACACTTTGTCAAGTACTACATTCTTTTAACCTTGGTATCTCTAGTGTATAGGAATACCTGTTCCATTAAGTAGCTATTTAAATAACAGTTGAATGGTAAATGTATAAGTAAGTATGTGAAAACTTGTAATATAGTAATATAATACTTAATTAAGTTCTGGGTTAGATTTTTAGAATTGAAAGTAAACAGCTTAAAATTTCAGGTTAGGAAACATATTTTTCAAATTACTGGATTTAAATGTTCCTTTTATGATAACATTTTTCGTACACTAAACCATGCATTTTTTTCCTGTGGAATAGTTGAAAGTGAGGAGCTTTACATTCCATTAAGGAACAGTTATATTTGAAAGGAGAAAATTAAAGCAGTGCTTTAACACAGACACATAAAATATTTTTGCATTTGAATAAAGTGCAATTCTTCTTAAGCTGTATTTAATTTTAATGCATTAAGAAAAGTATTAGGCTATATTTATGTGAAAATCCAAGCCAAAATTCCTTTAGTATATAGTCATAGTGAAATGATACTGAAGATAATGTGGGAAAAAAAAGTTGTCTTTACCAACTCCATTCAGTTAGTCCTGCCACTGCTAGGAGAGAACAGCAATACATTTCTTAACCTGAACTTAACAAAACCGTTCAGATTTATTAAAAAGAAAGAAGAAAAATGTATCACTTGAGTTTAGTTTCCTTTTGTAAGCAGCAATAGTACTTATCTCCTCCCTTACATACTCAAATTGTGCATTTCCTTTTCTGTAGCCATTTCCTTTACTCCTTCCCCATATTAAGTTTCTAAACAAATATGAACTGTTATCAGAAATGTTAATTAGGTCAGTTTTTTCAAGCATTTACCTGTTAGTGTAAAAAATGTAGGAGAAAATCTCACCTGTTTTATTATTGGATAGTTTGCTCAGCATGGTGAGTTGTTTTGTTTTGTTTTAATATTTACTTATTTGGCTGCTGCTGCTGCTAGGCTGCATCAGGTCTTAATTGTGGGTAATGGGCTCAGTTCCTCTGGAGCACATGGGGTCTTTGATCCCCAACCAGGGATTAAACCTGTGTCCCCTGCATTATAAGGTAGATTCTTAACCATTGGACTACCAGAGAAGTTTTTAATTTCTGATTTGGCATGACCTTATTTAGCTTATAGATTTTTTATGTCTATCACCTTTACATGATTTTCTCAATCTTTAAGATATTCAACTTTTCAAGTGTTTTCATGACAGTTGAAATCCAAGCTTTATAAATTTGTCTTTAACTGCTTAATGATAAACTATAATAATGCTAATATTCCTGACATCGTCTGGCCTTTTATTGCTTTCACTTAAGTGCTTTCAGAGCTCTCCAGGTGGTGCTAGTGGTAAAGAATCACCCTGCCAATGCAGGAGACATTAGAGACATGGGTTTGGTCTCTGGGTTGGGAAGATTCCCTGGAGGAGGACATAGCAACCCACTCCAGTATTCTTGCCTGGAGAATTGCATGAAAGAAGAACGTTGCGGATTATAGTCCATGGGGTTGCAGAGACTGAAGCAACTTAGCACTTAAGTGCTTTCATTTATATTTTCACAACTCAGTGAGAGACACTAGGACAAGTGTGGTGAACTGATTATACCTGTGAAAGAATGGAGATGCAGAGAGTTTCAGTGATTTGGGCAAGATAAGGAAGCTGTACCATCTGGAGCCAAGATTCAAACCAACCCTTCAAGTCTACTGCTCTTTTCATTATATCCTTCTGCTCATTTTATAGTCCCTGATCATCTATAGATCAGATAGATTATCTTTAATATCTTAGTTATATATATTTGTGTATCTTCACCAAAACATTTATAAATTTAATTTTCTTTTCATGTCGTTAATGATGGCAAGTTAAAGTCTAAAATCAGTCAGTTTGCAAATTTTGTTCTGTTTATCTAATTTTTCTCTGTTCATTCCAAGTAGCATTTCCAGTTACTCGTGACTCCTTCCTATACTTTTCCTGAATGTATGAGTAACATGCTAATTTTTTAATTACATAGAAGAGTCTGAATTGAACATTTCTTGATTTCTTTCATCTTTTGTCAGATAAGGGGAGGCAAATACATTAGAGCTCTAGCTTACAAACACTTTCATCTTTTTAGAAACCTGTTTCTCTTTAGACCCTTATTGTTATAATATTGATGAGAAATGATTATAAAAATAATAGAATAACATTTCTTTCCATGTGCCATGTACTACTAACTGTTTGATGTGTGTTGTCATTTAATTCTTGGATCTATTCTCTGAGACTGGTTATGATAAACCTCATTTACAAGTGAGGAAACAAGCAAGTATCCTCAGAAAGGTTTGTACATTTGATATACTTGTAGAAAGTCTTTACTTTCTGGCAGTATTGTGAAGTAAAGTTGCTCAGTCGTGTCCGATTCTTTGCGACCCCATGGACTGTAGCCTACCAGACTCCTCTGTCCATGGGATTTTCCAGGCAAGAGTACTGGAGTGGGTTGCCATTTCCTTCTCCAAACTTGGTCTTAACCCATGTCTTATTTTATAGCAGTATATTAGGTGCTCAAAGCTCATTGATCTCTGAAAATAGAAAACAATGGAGAAAATAGTCTTTCATTTTACTGAAAGGAAACTATAATAGGTGTTATTTTGTGACTTATTTTTTTGAAATTTATGTCCAATTGTTAAATGAGATAGCAATGATAATATCAGTATAAAGTTATAATACTGATTTTAGTCTCTTTTATGAGAAGCAGTTTTATTTGAATAACTTGCCATTATTCTTTCTTCCTCCTTATTTAGAGATTGTCTGTGGAAGTTCTTCTTCCCTCCTGATTATCAAGTTCTGAAAGTTTCTGAAATTGCACAGCCTGGGAGACCAAGACAGATCCTTGCTTTTGAACTACGAATGAATATTATTGCAGATGCTACAATTGACTTGTTGTTTACGAAAAATAGGGTAATTATTGAAATAATATAGTAGAAAGTAGTGTTTAAAATTTGACCATTATCTTCCAGAGTGTTTTTCTGGTCATTAGTCCTATGTGTGTGTGCTAAGTTGCTTCCAGTTGTGGTTAACTCTTTGGGACCTTATGGACTCTAGCCTACCAGGCTCCTCTGTCCATGGAATTCTCCAGGCAAGAATACTGGAGTGGGTTGCCCTCCTCCTGGGTATCTTCCCTACCCAGGGATTGAACCCACATCTCTTATGTCTTCTGCATTGGTAGGTGAGTCCTTACCACTAGTGCCACATGGAAAACCCGACTAGTGCTATACTTGGATTCATTTCTATGAGCTTCGCCTGACCCCTATCAGTATGTATGTTACATCATTAAGTGCCAAATACTGGAAAGAATTAATAAAAATAGGCTTTGATACTGTAGTCTCATTCTTCTTTGAATCTAGCCAAACTGTTTTAGTGTATTTTTGGTATAAATTTGAACTTTTGCTCTTAGGAACTTTTAATACCTATTTAATATTGTTGTTGTGGCTCAGTACCTGACTCTTTGCAGTCCCATGGACTGTAGCCTGCTAGGCTCTTCTGTCCATGGGATATTCCAGGCAAGAATACTGGAGTGGGTTTCCATTTTTTTCTTCAGGGGATCTTCCCGACCCCGGGCTTGAACTTTGGCAGGCAGAGTCTTTACCACTGAACCACCTGGAAAGCCCGATTTAATATTGTGTATGTGTGCCATGCTCAGTTGTGTTTGGCTATCTGTGACCCTTTGTACAGTAGCCTCCCAGGCTCCTCTGTCCATAGGATTTTTCAGGCAAGAATATTGGAGCGGCCTTCCATTTCCTCCTCCAGGTGATCCTGACCCTACGAGCGAACCCATGTCTCCTGTATTGCAGGCAGATTTCTTTTCTGCTGAGCAATTGGATTAATGATTGAATTTTGTCCGTGTTAATAACTGAAAAGTAAAGATGTGAGAATAATTATAATGTCTCATATGAATTTTTTCTTTTGGTAGGAAACAAATGCTGTACATGTAAATGTCGGAGCTGGTTCATATTTAGAAATTAATATTCCAATGACGGTTGAGGAAAATGGTAAGCTACAATGAGTGTTTTTCTTTTTAAGTGATTATGGGCATAATTAATATATAAATAATTATTAATCTACTTAGACTAAAATTAATTGAGTTTTCTCTTTCAGTTTTCTGTTATATTTTAATGTGTCCTTGAAAACTGAAAGCGAAAGTGAAGTCGCTCAGTCGTGTCCGATTCTTTGCGACCCCATGGACTGTAGCCTCCCAGGCTCCTCTGTCCATGGGATTTTCCAGGCAATAGTACTGNGTTGGTGATGGACAGGGAGGCCTGGCATGCTGCAGTCCATGGGGTCGCAAAGAGTCTGACATGACTGAGTGACTGAACTGACTGAACTGATCTTTCCCACATAGTATCAATTTAAATTAGATACAAACTTTCATACTGTATTCAAAGAAGAGATTTAGTTGAGCCAGGTTTAATTTGTTTTTATTCCATCATTAAAATTAAATGAAGTCGCTCAGTTGTGTCCAATTCTTTGCGACCCCATGGACTGTAGCCTACCAGGCTCCTCTGTCCATGGGATTTTCCAGGCAATAGTACTGGAGTGGATTGCCATTTCCTTCTCCAGGGGATCTTCCCAATGGAGGGATCGAACCTGGGTCTCCCACATTGTAGACAGACGCTTCACCATCTGAGCCACCAGGGAAGTCCATCATTATGGAAGGAAACTAAAGTTTAATATGCAGAAATCAGATTTCAATTTATATTATGTAAGATAACCAATGATAATTGCACGCAGTTTTTAGGGGATAGCACCATGTTAGAAGTCTGCATGTCTTTCAGGAATCCTCTATTAGAATTGACGTTGGCTAGGACTGTTTCATGCAGAGTATCTGCTCTTCAGAAGCAGTGAAAGAACACACTTAATTCCTTTCTTGTTGAGGTTTCTCTTTTTGTCAGTTAGGAGGGGTTAGAATTTCAGGGCTAACTGCTGGAATTCTATTAGCACTATTCCGTTCAGTTCAGAAACAGAATTCTATTAGAGGAAAAAAAGAACTAAACTGAAAAAGAAAAGTGGTTCAATGGTGTTATTAAACAATATGGAACATGTAATATTTTACATCTGTATTGACTAGCTTCTGTTCATTCTTTGAAGTTTGAACTTAAACACTGCTTCCTGTGGAAGGCTTTTTGATTTACCCTAGCACTCCATATCCGGTGCTCACACTGCTTTTAGTTCTTAACTATGTTAATTGTCCCTGTTAATTAGTGGTTTTCAAACTTTAGTGTGCACTAGAATCTTCTAGAGGCCTTGTTAATAGCAGATTGATGAGCTGCACCCTCAGAGTTTCTGATTCAGTATTTGGGGCTGGGCCTGAAAATTTGCACTTACACAAGTTATGTTATTGCTGTATTGAAACTACACTTTGAGAACCATTGAGTTAAACTGTTGTTAACAATACATGTTTCTGGAAAGCAAGAGAAGGCATGCTTTTATGTTTTAAAAATATAGTATAAAACAGTATCTGATGTTGTTACATTCTCAGATGTATACTGAATATATAAAGAAGGAAATGAATGGAGTCATCATTACAAGCTCTTATATTATCTGTAAACCTGTATTTTCATTTAGAGCCTTTCATTCACTCTTGGAATGAGTTTGCCTTCTAATGTGTTGAGTTCCTGATGTTTGTCAAAATCTTATCTACCTTTCAACACTCATCATAAAAGCTATTCAGAAAATCTTATTTTACCTTTTGTTTTATAGACTTTATTTGTAATTAAAGTGTAATTAGATACTTTATGTATTCAAAATCTGTTGCATTTAAGATTATGGTCATGCAAATCATCTTTAGTTCTAAAAACAAACTTTATACCATAGAAATTAGGAGAAGAAAAGGACTCCATATTTAATTTTCATATTTACAGACACTTTTGTTTTCTTTCTCGACTGTTTATTCTCAAACAGGCTATAGATATTACAAAATTCAAATGTTTCAAAAGGGTATAAAATGTAAAATAAGACTTCCCTTGCTCCGGTTCTTTCCTCTCCCAGTACTTTCTCTCTAGAGGCAACTGCATTGCCAGTTTCTTGCCTGNGTTTTCTTTCTCGACTGTTTATTCTCAAACAGGCTATAGATATTACAAAATTCAAATGTTTCAAAAGGGTATAAAATGTAAAATAAGACTTCCCTTGCTCCGGTTCTTTCCTCTCCCAGTACTTTCTCTCTAGAGGCAACTGCATTGCCAGTTTCTTGCCTGTGGTAATCCAGGCAAGGTTTAGTAGAGACACATGTTTAATTTTTGAATGGATTTGGGAGTGGTAGAAGTATGCATTCAAACTCAATGATAAGATAAAACTAGCAATTCAATTTAAAAATTGGGCAGACAATTTGAATAGAGGATTCCACAATCATGAATGGCAAAGAAGCACAGGGACACTCAACATCGTTAGTCTTTAGGGTAATACAAATTAAAGTTACAATGAGATATGCCACATAGCTATTAGAATGGCAAAAATTAAAAAGACTATACCAAATGTGGATGAGAAAGAAGTGGAATTGGAACTCTCATACACTGCTGTTGTGAATATAAATAGTACAACTACTTTGGAAAATAGTTTCTTAAAATTTAAGCATACACCTACCATATGACCCAACTATTCCATTCCTGTGTATTTACTTGAGAAAGGGAAACACATGTCTACATTAAAATGCTCTTAGCGCATTATTTGGAATAGTCAAGAACTGGAAACAATTCAAATGCTCGTCCACAGATGTGTAGGTTAACAAATAGTGGTATGTCCATAAAATAGACTACTACTCAGCAATAAAAAGGAAGGAACTATTAAATACATGCATCAACATGGATGAACCTCAAAATAATTACATTGGACTTCCCTGGTGGTACAGTGGATGAGAATCCACCTGCCAGTTCAGGGCCACTGGTTCAGTTCCTGGTCCAGGGAGATTCCATGTGCTCTGGAGCAGCTAAGCCTATGCACCTGATCCCATGCTCTAGGGCTTTCCAGTCACAACACTTGAGCCCAGATGCTACAGCTACTGAAGCTTGTGTGCCCGGAGCCTGTGCTCTGAAACAAGAGAAGCCTCTACAAAGAGAAGCCTGTGCACTGCAAAAAAGAATAGCCTCTGCTTACCACAGCTAGGGAAAGCTCAAACACAGCAACAGAGACCCAGATAGATAAATAATAAAAATCATTATGTTGAGTGGAAAAAAGAAAGAAAAAGGTACATACTATATTATTTCATATTTGTAAAATCCTATTAAAAGTATATTAATCTTTTAATATACTTTAATAGATTATAAATTAATATACATTATATATTAATCTGTAGGTTAATATACTTTTAATAGGATTTCACAAAAATGAAATAATATAGTATATATCTTTTTCTATAGTGACAGAGGGGTTTTCCAGGTTGCTCAGTGGTAAAGAATCTACCTGCCAGTGCAGGAGATGCTAAGACACAGGTTTGATCTCCGGGTCAGGAAGATCCCCCTGGAGAAGGAAATGGCAACCCACTCCAGTATTCTTGCCTGGGAAATCCCATGGATAGAGGAGCCTGGTGGGCTTCAGTCCATGAGGTCGCAAAGAGTTGGACACGACTGAAGCGGCTTAGCACGCATAGTGACAAAAAGATCACTTCTACTCANGAAGGAAATGGCAACCCACTCCAGTATTCTTGCCTGGGAAATCCCATGGATAGAGGAGCCTGGTGGGCTTCAGTCCATGAGGTCGCAAAGAGTTGGACACGACTGAAGCGGCTTAGCACGCATAGTGACAAAAAGATCACTTCTACTCAGTGGATACGGGTAGAAGAGAGATACGAATGGATCACACAGGAGTAGTAGGAAACTTTTAGAGACACTGGATATGCTTATTATTATGACTTTGGTAATGGCTTCACAGATGTGTGCCTATGAAAAAAAGATCAAATTTCACACAAAATATGTGCAGTTCATTATAGACTAATTTATATTTCCATGAATCGGTTAAAAAAGTTAAAATCAAGTCATGCCTCCCCGTCTAATTTTTTTTTCACTATTACTTTTTTTTTTTTTTTAGGGTTGAAAGAAATCCCAAATCTCCCTCTTCCTCCCCAACGCTAACAACAAAACCTCCACCAACACCGTCTATCAGGCCACCGAGACATCAGTCCAGTCTCGCTGGCGTTTTTCTGTCTGTTTCCCACTAGGGGGCAGAAGCGGGAGAGAGCGAAGCTCTTGCTTCTCTAGCTCAGAGCGGACACCTTGCATGCACTTCCGGCCTTGTTGTGTTCCGCTTCCCGAAGACTGTACAAGCTGCGGTACGCGTTCCTAGTGAGACTGTAAACCTTGGGGATATTCTGCCCCGCCGAACTTTTTGCATCTTGGAATTAGGCAGCTGCAACCGCATCAGATTCACCGCTGCTCGGAGCGGTCCTTTCTTTTCCATCGGAGCGGAGAGAGTGCTGCCATGACGGCCCCTGCTCAGCCCAAGAAAATCGTGGCCCCTACGGTGTCCCAGATCAACGCCGAGTTCGTGACTCAGGTGGGCTAGGCGAGTCTGGTGTGTGTGAAGGGGTGAGGACTCTGAGGCCTGGGGGTGGAATTTTCCTTGGGAAGGGAGCATCCAGGAGGCATTTGTTCATCGATTCATTAACTCAAGTCTTTTTACTAAAGTGTGTGTGCTGTGTGCCAGCCACCGTAACAGCTCCTGGGGAAAGCATGGTTAAAGAGGCTCTGCCCTGAGGAGTTCACATTCCGGGGGATGCAGAAACACGAAAAGGAAGCTTTTATGCTAGAGTTTGTCGCTGGAGCGATGAAGTCGCAGAAGGAACACCCCAGTCTGCCTGAGACTGGCAAGATTCCGTAGCAGAGGTGATGCTGAACTGAGTGTTGAAGGAGGGATAGGCTTATTCTTATGCTTAAAGTAACCTCGATCTTTGAGCGGAGCGATGAGAATCAGACGAGAGACTTGCTCAAAATAAATGCGTCTAGGAAGAGCAGTCGAGTGTTCCTCTAGAACCCGTTACTGTGTTTTATTGTGAACCGCGGTTGGCTTTGAACAGGGAAATAAATCCCGGTAGCTCTTAGCAACATTCCTAATCCTTATTTGTTGTTTGGGGTATTGACTAACAGTGCAAGTAGCTCAAGGTAGAACTTACCACTCACCAACTTCTTTCTTCTCTGTGCCCTGGCTCAGCAGATTTGTCAGAGCAGAAGCATAGAAGTCATTTTGCATCCTTTTCCTAGCCTGGACTTTGCTACATTCTAAATGTCTCTTAAATCTGTCTGCTTTCTGTGCCTTAAGCCAGGTTTCCATGGTTTTTTCTTCCTGAACCTAGGTATCCTAACCTGTGTTCCTATCTTTCC
>SJYV01017316.1:100186-114805 GCA_006410875.1 Neotragus pygmaeus
ATTTCTTTGGAAGGAATGATGCTAAAGCTGAAACTCCAGTACTTTGGCCACCTCATGTGAAGAGTTGACTCATTGGAAAAGACTCTGATGCTGGGAGGGATTGGTGGCAGGAGGAAAAGGGGACGACAGAGGACGAGATGGCTGGATGGCATCACTGACTTGATGGACGTGAATCTGAGTAAACTCCGAGAGTTGGTGATGGACAGGGAGGCCTGGCGTGCTGTGATTCATGGGGTCACAAAGAGTCAGATATGACTGAGTGACTGAACTGAACTGTAGGGGGAAAGACAATTGGGTGTTGCATAAAACTGAGAATAGTTCAGTTAAGGGAGTGCTTTTACTTTTTTTAAACCGATGATGCAAATAGGATAATATTTGTACATATTTTTTAGGGGTACAGTTATTGGTGCACAGGGGTAAAGGGGCCATCTGAGGACTGAGGCATCATCATCTTGACCTATCATGAATTCATGGGAAGTGCCACAGCACAGTGACTGTGGAACTACATGAGCTGAAGGTCTAAGGAAAACTCAGTCAGGTTCTTGGTAAAGTTGTTGTTTAGTTGCTTTGTCATGTCCAACTCTTTTGTGACCCCGTGGACTGTAGCCTGCCAGGCTCCTCTGTCTGGAATTTCCCAGGCAAGAATACTGATGTGAGTTGCCATTTCCTTCTCCAGAGGGTCTTTTTGTCTCAGGGATTGAACCCACATCTCCTGCATTGACAGGAGGATTCTTTACCACTGAGTCACCAGGAAGCCTGGTAAAAGTTAGATGGCTTTTAAGATGAGTTTCTTCAGAGGGAAAAATAGACTGAAGTCTTAGATAACAACAAAATAAAACATTTAAAACTTCCCCAAAAGATTCAGGTGTTTGGGGGGAAAAAAATGCCTAGAGTGGGATGCATGTTAAATTAACCATATAATAATGATCGTGTTAGTGTTCATAGGAGGACAGTCCATCAAAAAAAGAAGTGAAATACTCTGAATTGTTCTGCTTTTATTCAGAACAGGGCTGTGTTGTTTTATAACTGTCATTATGTAAGGAATAGCTGTTGTTTAGAAACTGTCACTACATAATGAGTAGTTGAAAATGATGAATATATGTACCCTTGAGTTAATGGAGAAAGAAGAGACATGGGAGCAGTCTTAAATACTTGCTTATTAATCATTTAGAAAATAGACTTGTAGTTTTGCATTAGAAAGTAAGATCAGGATAGATATTATATGAAAACGGAACTTTTTTCCCATCAGAGCTGTCCAAAATGAGAAAGGTTATGGATTAGATAGCATAGTCCACATTATTGGAGGTGTATTTAAATAGTAACTAATCACCAGTTTTCAGGAATTCCTTCTTTGGGTGGTGGGGGACTTTGTTTCCAGTTTCTGAAAATTTTAATTACCTATATTTTTAGGTTCTTATTTTTATGTTTTCACCTATTTTAGGTTACACCCCTGCAATTAAAGGACAGCTCTTACATGTTGACGCCACTACCAGCATGCAGTACCGGACTCTCTTAGAAGCAGAAATGTTAGCAGTAAGTCTAACGTATATGATGATATACATATACCTATAACATACAAATTTGTTTTTTTTTAATGTAAAATTTTAATGTTCAAGTCATCAAATGATCTGTCTTCTTATTCAGGAACCACCAGGTGCTCTTGCCCATATTTTTGGGAAGAAGAGTAGATTGTCAATGCTTTGGATTCCTTTTAGCCTCTCCTTATTGCTCTTCTTTTAGGGGAAATGAATATACATGGCTTTTTGGCCTTTAAGAATTTGAGAAGTTGTTAGAAATTTTTTTTAAACTTCATTGTATGGCTAGACTCTCTCCTGTGCTGTAAATAATTAGATAAATGTTTACTGTATGTTTCCAGGCCCCATCAGATTCTTTCTTAAGCTTAATAATTCACTGTCCTTTTTACTTGATGAATTCACTTGTCCTTTTTCCTTGTACAAGGAAGAAAATCTTATTGATAGCCTAAATTGCACCACATTAGAAACAGAATTAATGTGGAAACACTCATGATTAAAAATTGCAGGCCAGGAACTCATTAATCAAGCTGATTGTTTTTTCTCAGGGATGACAATAATAACCAAATTTACTGTGTGGAATAGCTAATATTCAGAGAGGATTTTTTTTAATTAGATGGTATCATTAGGTCCTTAATTGTTTATCTAAACAAGCACATTTACACAATATATGTAAATTAAGAGGAAAGTTTTACAGTTATCCAAGAATATATTGAGTACTATAAATATGTGTTAAACTGACATATTTAGCATTTTAATGAATTCCTGAGCTATTGCTGATAAATGGTACTATGCAATAATGCTATTCCTGGTCAGGCAGCTCTTGCCTTTGGAGAGCTGCCAAGTCTTGGCAGGTGAAATATATCACAAAGCACCATGTCAGATTTATAACTACTGTGCTGTCAAATGAAGCCAGGAGGCACTGGTGGCCAAACTTTTGTGTGACAGGGTGCATTGCACTCGACCCTGCTTGACCCTGAGCCTCTCACTTAACAGATTAAGTTTAAAGAAGAATTAATGAGGTTACTCTCTTTGTTTAGCTACAGTATCAAAACTGTAGCCTGATTTGTTCTTAAACTTTTTTGGCCACATCATGGCTTAGTATTTCATGAGCTGGGTAACCATGGGTACTGACCTTTAGCCACAGCAATTTGAAAATCTGTATAGGACCCTCTGTTCAACTCAGTAGGAAAATAAGTTTTAATTACCGGTTTGTGTGAGTTCATTTCTAATGCTGTTCACACAATGTCACGTTTTAACGTCTAACATTTTGCTTAACATTTGGTTTGCAGTTTCACATCAATGCCAGCTACCCTCGAATATGGAACATGCCACAGACATGGCAGTGTGAATTAGAGGTTTATAAAGCCACCTACCACTTCATCTTTGCACAGAAGAATTTCTTCACAGGTAATTTTCTAATAAGTAAAAATACAGTGAGATTTATCAGAGAGAATTGGTTTATATTAAGTTTTGCTTTTAGATTCAACATAGGGACTTAATGACACAATTCATACTTTTTCACTTTTATACTTCTTTTGGGGCTGAGATTATTAGAGGAAAAATTTAAATATATATGTTCTGTGCTGTCTTTTAACCCATAGAAGGAAACTGTGAACCCAAAATTGACCTTAGAAGGAAGTGCAAGAATTCTTTTTTGTGTAACTCTAATGGGGGAGTTAGATGGGGAGAATGAATTGGTTTTTTCCTTTGTATGAATTAGGCATCATAGTGGATTTATTATTATTTTTAATTATTGTAATCCACATACGGTATTATTCACATAGTCAAATACGTTTTTGTATTCAAAGTCCCTACTTAACTCCTTTCTGTTGATGTGTATAATTGAATTGATACTATCGTTAGTTGGAAAAATTCTTTTTATTTCTTGCAGCATGTTATGATAACTACTTATTACATTTTATGAGTATGGGAATGTGTAGTCTTCATCTCTGAATAACATAAATGTTTAATCACTACAGTAATTTAAATTATTACGTAAAAATGTAAGCATCTTTTTAGCCTTTCTGTAAGAAGTTTAACCAAACAGAATCAGTCTGCTTTTCCAGGATCAGTGGCTACCCCAGAGTTTCTGATATTTGTTTAACTGATTGCTACATTTATCCATTTGTTTGTCCACCCACCAGTTGTTTATTTGTGGGTACAGTAGTGATTAAGATATGCATAGGTAGTCCTGTCGTGACATTATTTACTAGCAATATGATGTGGGGCAAATTGTTTAATTGTTTAAGCTTCAGTTCCTTATCTATGAAATAGAGACGAGTTACATCATTCTTCTCCAGGATTCAGGTTTCAAGGTCTCAGTAGTAGAAACTTTGACAGAGTCCCAGAAAGTTAAACTTTGTCAGTGAAGCTGGACAATGAATATTTAATACAGGTTTATGAAAAACAAACAAACCAAAAAATATATATATATATAAAACTTAGTGTGTATTAGTGTCTGTCTCTGTTTTAAGCAGTTTCACATATTAAATCATTAAACCTCTATAATAACTCTCTGAGGTCAGTTTTATTATCATTATTTTACAGAAGAGGGTAGTCAGTTACAGAGTGGTTAAGCACTTTGTCCAGGTTTAGGTTGACTAGGTCAGGTTTTGGATTCCAACCCAATAGTCTGGCCCGAGAATCTGTTTTTATATAAATAACTTCTTTTCCTTCTCACTTAATATTTTGTCATTTCTAACTTTGCTTATCTTTTAAAGTAGATTCCAGTTTCTTTATTTTTAAATTTTTTAGATTATAAATTATTTAATTTATTTAAACTTAAAAAGACCAACATTTTCAAGCATGTTATACTTTACATTGTGTTTCCTCCAGATTTCCCAATCTCAGACTTTAATAATGCTAAGAATAGTTAGATAGAAGTGTAAATTTCTCAAGATTTAATGTTTATTTTGTAGTAGTGCTTACATTTAGACTGAATATTTTATTAAACAAGTGCTCATTTCTTAAATTATAATTGTGTTTTTCTTAAATCATTTTCTTTCTCTAACTCTAATCTTTATGCTTCTATCTGTTGAAATTCACTTTTTGAGTTACTTTTTTCTAAAATTGATTTGGAGAAATTTTAAGAATGTAGAAAGGTACAAAGCTTAAGTTCTCACTTCCCAGATTTAACAAATGTAATATTTAGATATATTACTTCTGAAATCTTTCTGCTGCTGTGTGCATGCTCAGTAGTGTCTTACTCTTTGTGACCCCATGGACTAGTAACCCATCAGGCAACTGTGTTGATGGGATTTTCTAGGCAAGAACACTGGAGTGGGTTGCCATTTCCTCCTCCAGGGGATCTTTCCAACCCAGAGATCGAACCTGCATTGGCAGGAGAATTCTTTGCCACTGCACCAGCTAGGAAACCCCCAGAAATCTTTCTAGAATCCTTTAAAAACTTTTATTCTTTAAAAAAGATAGTCAGAGTAATATTAGTTTAATCTTGGAGAAAACATACTTGGTCATAGTGTTTGAATTGCTTTTCTCTTTTCTCGATTTTACATTCTTTATTGACAGATTTTTGCAGAAAATAAATTATCTATTTGTATGTCTCATGAACCATTCTCACGTTAGTTATTAGTGAGCTAAAATTGTTCATAAACAATTTCAATGTGATACAAAGATCACTTCATGATAAAAACAATATAGAGCTGCCTCAAGAATGAAAGATTCAAAACAAAGGCAGAAATAAAGTCTTTACTGGCAATAGTGAAATTGACTTACGTTTACTCTAAGAGAAGAACACGACATTATAATAGTATTACAATCCCAGTACCACTTGATGGATATTTTATAGGGTGTAGCTTTCCTGGTAGCTCAGCTGGTAAAGTATCCACCTGCAATGCAGGAGACCCCAGTTTGATTCCTGGGTTGGGAAGATCTCGCTGGAGGGGGGATAGGCTACCCACTCCAGTATTCTTGGCTTCTCTCTGGTGACTCATCTGGTAAAAAATCCACCTTCAATGTGGGAGACCTGGGTTCAGTCCCTGGGTTTGGAAGATCCCTGGAGAAGAGAATGGCTAACCTCCAGTATTCTGGCCTGGAGAATTCCATGGACTATATACAGTCCGAGGGGTCGCAAAGAGTCGGACACGACTGAGCAACTTTTGCTGGCCTAACAAATAGGCCAGCAAAGTATAAAGTAAGTTATAATTATATAGTAATTAATCACTATATTAACTAATTATTACAACTTAATTATAAAGTAAGTTGTAAATGAGGTTTTTTCCCAGACTAATATTTAAATTACCAACTTCACAATTTTTTTTTTCCATTCCCAATATTTGTTGAGACATGTTTTATAGTTTGGTCCATTACCATTGAAAAAAATTCCATGTATATTTGAAACGAATGTAGTTAACAAATTGCCTATTAATTCATGTTTAGCTGAATTTTTCAAAACATTCTGTATATTTACTGATTTTTAGTATGCTTGACTTATCAATAATTAAGCATCAAAAAGCTTCCTTTTTCTGGTATATTTATTTGGTAAAACCAGCTGGTAGTACTAAGAGCATTTTTGGTTCAAAGAGAAATACATATCGGAAATAGTTTTTGAGGTTCCTGGTAAAAATGTTTTGTTACCATAATTTTTAATATTTATCAGTAAGGATGTTGTATAAGCTGGTGGGGAAACTGTACTGCAGANCTCATTTCTTAAATTATAATTGTGTTTTTCTTAAATCATTTTCTTTCTCTAACTCTAATCTTTATGCTTCTATCTGTTGAAATTCACTTTTTGAGTTACTTTTTTCTAAAATTGATTTGGAGAAATTTTAAGAATGTAGAAAGGTACAAAGCTTAAGTTCTCACTTCCCAGATTTAACAAATGTAATATTTAGATATATTACTTCTGAAATCTTTCTGCTGCTGTGTGCATGCTCAGTAGTGTCTTACTCTTTGTGACCCCATGGACTAGTAACCCATCAGGCAACTGTGTTGATGGGATTTTCTAGGCAAGAACACTGGAGTGGGTTGCCATTTCCTCCTCCAGGGGATCTTTCCAACCCAGAGATCGAACCTGCATTGGCAGGAGAATTCTTTGCCACTGCACCAGCTAGGAAACCCCCAGAAATCTTTCTAGAATCCTTTAAAAACTTTTATTCTTTAAAAAAGATAGTCAGAGTAATATTAGTTTAATCTTGGAGAAAACATACTTGGTCATAGTGTTTGAATTGCTTTTCTCTTTTCTCGGTTTTACATTCTTTATTGACAGATTTTTGCAGAAAATAAATTATCTATTTGTATGTCTCATGAACCATTCTCACGTTAGTTATTAGTGAGCTAAAATTGTTCATAAACAATTTCAATGTGATACAAAGATCACTTCATGATAAAAACAATATAGAGCTGCCTCAAGAATGAAAGATTCAAAACAAAGGCAGAAATAAAGTCTTTACTGGCAATAGTGAAATTGACTTACGTTTACTCTAAGAGAAGAACACGACATTATAATAGTATTACAATCCCAGTACCACTTGATGGATATTTTATAGGGTGTAGCTTTCCTGGTAGCTCAGCTGGTAAAGTATCCACCTGCAATGCAGGAGACCCCAGTTTGATTCCTGGGTTGGGAAGATCTCGCTGGAGGGGGGATAGGCTACCCACTCCAGTATTCTTGGCTTCTCTCTGGTGACTCATCTGGTAAAAAATCCACCTTCAATGTGGGAGACCTGGGTTCAGTCCCTGGGTTTGGAAGATCCCTGGAGAAGAGAATGGCTAACCTCCAGTATTCTGGCCTGGAGAATTCCATGGACTATATACAGTCCGAGGGGTCGCAAAGAGTCGGACACGACTGAGCAACTTTTGCTGGCCTAACAAATAGGCCAGCAAAGTATAAAGTAAGTTATAATTATATAGTAATTAATCACTATATTAACTAATTATTACAACTTAATTATAAAGTAAGTTGTAAATGAGGTTTTTTCCCAGACTAATATTTAAATTACCAACTTCACAATTTTTTTTTTCCATTCCCAATATTTGTTGAGACATGTTTTATAGTTTGGTCCATTACCATTGAAAAAAATTCCATGTATATTTGAAACGAATGTAGTTAACAAATTGCCTATTAATTCATGTTTAGCTGAATTTTTCAAAACATTCTGTATATTTACTGATTTTTAGTATGCTTGACTTATCAATAATTAAGCATCAAAAAGCTTCCTTTTTCTGGTATATTTATTTGGTAAAACCAGCTGGTAGTAAGAGCATTTTTGGTTCAAAGAGAAATACATATCGGAAATAGTTTTTGAGGTTCCTGGTAAAAATGTTTTGTTACCATAATTTTTAATATTTATCAGTAAGGATGTTGTATAAGCTGGTGGGGAAACTGTACTGCAGATATATTGAAATTGTAGATAAGATACTTAAAAAACTTGTAAGACATTAAAATAGAAATTAACTAATAACTATAAAATTACATTGGTATCCTTAGATTAGTAGATTATTTGAATTTGTGTTTATTTCACTAGCAAGTATATTTCAGCCTTTTAATTAGTAGTATCAAGTAAATAAATCCAACCACTATAAGCTGAGAGTCTCTTATGAATAATGATTCCAAACAAATATAAACCATGATCTCAACCTGCAGAAAATTAAGGAGGGTATCAGGAGAGGGAGTTCTGGAGCCTGAGCCTACCTTCGGGTAAGGGAGTCTTGGCTCCAGGCCCACTTCTGGGCATGGAGGGCAGTGTGTGGTTCCTGTTAGTCAAGAAGGAGGTGGGCTGGGGGCTCAAAGCCAGGGGCAAAGGGGACTTAGCTGCGGCATCTGTAACCCCTATCCCCCTGGTCTCCCTCAGTTCCCCACACTTATGTCTTTCTTTCATCTCACTCTGTCTGACCCTGTCCCTTCCCTATAGCCCAGCCTAGATCCATCCCCATGACCTATTTGCACCCTCCCGCTGCTCCCCTGACCGCGGTCCTCTCCCTGCAACCACCTTCTCTTCTACATGGGTGACCTGCTTCACTCTATCTGGAGCCTCACCTCTAGCCAGTCTCCAGCTTTCTGCTGTAGTCTGACCTTAAGCCCTTCTGTTGTGGTCTAACCTCTGAACGTTCCACTGTGGTCATGCCCTTGACCTGCAGTCTAACATCCAGCCTTCTCCTGTACTTTCACCTCTCATCCTCCCACAGCAGCTTCACTGCCCTTATGGTGTGACATCCAACCATTCCAGTGGTCCAAGGTCCACCCTAGAACTCTCCCTTGCTATTAACCTCCAACTAATGTGGTCTAGATTTCCCTGATGGCTCAGCAGTTAAAGAATCCATCTGCAGTGCAGAGGAGACAAGAGACACAGGTTCGATCCCTGGGTCGGGAAGATCCCCTGGAGAAGGAAATGGCAACCCACTCCAGTATTCTTGCCTGAAAAATCCCATGCACAGAGGAGCCTGGCAAGCCACAGTCCAGAGGGTTCCAAAGAGTCAGACACGATCGAGCAACTAAGCACATCGCTTATGTGGATTTCTTTATTTATCAATCTCAAGTATATTGCACAAGCATGGATTGTAACCCTAACAAGTACATGGAACATGTGAATACAGAGGAAATCCCCATAATCTGAAGGCAATTAGAGAAAGTAAGGAAGGGCATTAAGATCTGAAATGATCTTTGTAGATGAACTCAGTAACATTAATTAAAATTTGCATAGTGTTTTCATAAAACATTCCAAAGCATATTAACTTTTATCACCTTCACAACTCTGAAAAGAGACAGCTGTTACTGTTATCCCTGAGTTAACGGTGAGGAGGTGGAAGAAACATTCAACAACTTGGGCAGACTCATGAAGCCAATAAGTGGGAGAGACATTTAGGAACAATTTTTTGACTATAGACCCTTGTTCTCTCTGTATGGTCATGCTGTTGTTAAAGATGATTAGCATTTTCCTTAACAAAGAGGTTACCAAAGAGTGTGTTTATTTTAGAAGGGATGAATAATTTGAGTAAAAGTGCAGAACCAAGCATGTTTATGAGGGAAAAACATGAGGAAAAACAACTTGATGAGTGATAAATTTTGTATTGTGTAGTTGATTAATCCCAGAGATGACATTTGGGCACCTCCTGAGTGCTGACCATTGTGTTAAAGCTAGTGATGATGCAGTCAGAATAGTTAGGTACGATAGTATGTAGAAATAAAGTTTTAGAAGTAGGCATAGATACTGTAAGATATGATGAACTACTGGGATTGCTTGTTAAAAAAATAAATATGTATTTAAAATAAAGTAAAATTAAGTGGAATTTCCCTTTCTCTAGTCTCAGAATAGGTTAATTGGCCATATGCCTTTTATTGCTGATATAGTAAAACTCTGCATCTTATTAATTTTTATTGAAACTTGATATTAAATTATTTTGTCATTTTCCCAAGAGAGGATTTAATATATGTGTACAAGTTTCTGTACATTGTAGTTATTTTTAAAATGAGTTCATATGATATTTGACTTCTGATTTCTTTGAGTGAGTGAAATCGCTCAGTCGTGTCTGACTCTTTGCGACCCCATGGACTGTAGGGCTATCAGGCTCCTCCGTCCATGGGATTTTCCAGGGAAGAGTGCTGGAGTGGATTGCCATTCTGAATCTAATATTTTTCCTTTAGAGATATCCTTTAAAATTCAAGGAAAATGACTTTAAATATATAATTAATTTTGCCTATTATTTTTCTTAGAATATCTTTAATAAGTGCTACCATTCATGTGCTATCTTGTGAGTCTCTGTGCTAAAAGTTCACTTATTAGCCCCTAAATTCTCACAATAAGTCTGTGCAGTTGTCCCCATTTTATAAAAGAGAAGATCAATAGAATTTCAGTCATTTGTTCAAGATTACATAACTAGTAAAATGATAAGCTAGAATATAAACCCAGGACTATCTGGTTGTCAAGAGTTTGTGTTATAACAATGGTACTTGCTTCTCTCTATCAAATACACAAAGTTCTGATTTTGTAGCACTGTATTACGTACTGAGTGTACAAAGATGAGCTTGACAGTACAAAGATGAGCTTGACACCTTTAGGAAGATATGATTTATTGAAGAATGTGATTCCTGTGAGTATACAATACATGCAAATGATGTGAACGCCAGAAGGAAAAGCACTGTGACATCTTTATATAGTACAAAGAGCTTTTGCCTGTTGGGTTTAAAAAGAATATTAAAGTATGAAAGGATATGCAGACAAAATATATGAACACAACTTTGAAAAGCAACAATTAAACCATCTGATGCAGCAGTACAGTAAATCAGCAGTCAGTAAAGCTGATTGACTGTAATTCTAAGGCCAAGACTTTGTTTTGCTCACATTGTATTCCCGGGGTCTAGAACAGAGTGTGCAGACAGTAGACATTCTGTAGATATTTGTTTTGTGAATAAAGTGACATGAAAAAATATTCAACCCTCCTTGTAATTAAAATATTCAATTAAACTGAGGTATCATTTTTCAGTTATCAGAGATCAAGCTGCAGCACCCCGGCTGCCATCAAAAAAATAAAAATAGAAAGAGATAGAAATATAATGCAGGAACAGGTACAGTGAAATAGATAGTTGACCATACATTTTTAATAACATAAATTGATCTGCTACTTTTAGAAAGTAGTTTGTGATTTATTGTTCCTTAGTCACTCAGTCGTGTTCAACTCTTTGCGACCCTATGGACTATAGCTTTCCAGGCACCTCTGTCCACAGGATTTCCCAGGAAAGAATACTGGAGTGGGTTGACATTTCCTTCTCTAGGGGGTCTTCCTGACGCAGGAATCAAACCTGCGTCTCCTGCATCTCCTGCATTGGCAGGTAGATTCTATACCACTGAGCCAGCTGTGGAGTCCTTGTGATTTATAATAGCCTTAAAAAATTCATAAACTTTGACCTAGCAAATCTCCTTTTGAAATCTATCCTGACAGAATAATTCTGAATATGTAAAATATCTTGTATGGAAATATATGCAATAACATATATCATCTACAACAAAAATTTGAAGTCTAAATATTCAAGTACAGTAAATGGTTAAATAAATCTTTGCAGATCTTTTTAAGGAGCTATCATTAAAATCTTTGTTACTGTCTATTAAATAACATGGCAAAATTTTGAGTTCAGTGAAAAGTAATACATAAAACATGTGCATCTAGGATACTGTAAAAATTTACATAGAGAAAAAACTAGAATGAGATATGTCCACAGTATTAGATATTTGAGTAGCAGAATATCAGGTGATTTTCTTGGTCTTTTATCTTCTTAAGTTTCTTTAAAGATATAATAGGTATATGAAATACATTAAAAATTTTCTTATCTGTAACTATGATTAGTAAGTAAGCATTCTTATTGTCAAACTGTTTGCCATTGTACTTCAGTTACTAAGTGATTTCCAGCTCTTTGCGAACCCATAACCTGCAGCACATCAAGGTTTTCTGTCCTTCTCTTATCTCCCTGACTTTACTTAAACTCATGTTCATTGAGTTAGTGATGCTATCCAACCATCTCATCCTTTGTCGCCTCCTTCTCCTCTTGCCCTCAGTCTTTCCCAGCATCAGGGTCTTTTCCAATGAGTCAGCCCTTCGCATCAAGTGGTCAAAGTACTGGGGCTTCAGTTTCAGCATTAGATCTTCCAATGAATGTTCAGGATTAATTTCCTTTAGTATTGACTGGTTTGATCTTCTTGCTGTCCTGGGGACTCTCAAGAGTCTTCTCCAACACCACAGTTTGAAAGTTGTCAATTCTTCAGCATTCAGCCTTCTTTATGGTTCAACTCTCACATCTGTACATGACTACTAGAAAAACCATAGCTTTGACTATACTGACCTTTGTTAGCAAAGTAATGTCTCTGCTTTATAATACACTGTCTACGTTTGTCATAGCTATTTTTCAAAGGAGCAAGCGGTTAATTTAATGGCAGCAGTCACCATCTGCATTGATTTTGGAGCCCAAGAAAATGAAATATGACACTGTTTCCACATTTTCCCCATCTGTTTGCCATGATCTTAGTTTTTTGAATGTTGGGTTTTGAGCCAGCTTTTTCACTCTCCTCTCTCACCTTCATCAGGAGGCTCTTCAGTTCCTCTTCACTTTCTGTTATTGAAGAGGTATCATCTGCATATATGAGGTTGTTGATAATTCTCCTGAAGTTTTAATTTAGCTCCATTTTAATCACCTCTTAATATTTTTCTATAAAAATTCTTTTTAGTTACAATTGAAAACATCATTTTTGATGTTAGAATATTTTTGTTTTCTGAATTTCAATTAATTGTACATTTTGTCTCCAATTATTTTAGATTTAATTCAAGACTGGTCAAGTGATAGTGCACCAGACATTTTCTCATTCGTTCCATATACATGGAATTTTAAAATCATGTTTCATCAATTTGAAATGATTTGGGCAGCTAATCAGCACAACTGGATTGACTGTTCCACTAAACAACAGGAAAATGGTAGGTACTTTAAAAAAAATTAGGTTAAATAGTCTGTTCATTAAGACAAATATCAACAAAGAAAATTGATGTTGATTTTTAGTTTTAATAGATACTAGAATTGACCGTTTTTTTGCATTGTCTTGTGAGGCTCTCAGAGAACTATTTCAGCATTCATATTGAACTAAGCAGTTAAGTTTAATTTTGTTTAGGTATATATTTAAGCAGTTTTTATTTAATTTTTTTTTGGAAATTAAATTTCTTTTTCTCTTTTTTTGCAGTGTACTTGGCAGCCTGTGGGGAAACATTAAACATTGATTTTTCTTTGCCTTTTACGGACTTTGTTCCAGCTACATGTAATACCAAGTTCTCCTTAAAAGTACGTATAATTGGATGCATTGTTTGTTCTACAGCTTTATTAGTAAGTTTGATTTCCCAGTGCTTATCTTTTATTCTCTCCTGCCCATTCTGTTTCCAGCCTGCAGTATTTTGGCTTTCCTCAACTGTTCACTAACTTCAGTGTCACAGAATTGCTTCTGGTTTTTTTTTTTTGGTAGTTAGCTGCAATATTCTGCCATTCCTGTAAATTCCCTAAGTTCCCCTAAGAAGTTGGACAATAATTTGAAAACATATGTGTACTCCAGTATTCATGGCAGCATTATTTACAGTAACCAGGATATGGAAGCAGCCTTAGTGCCCATTGACAGATGAATGAATGTGGATGAAGAAAATGTGGTATATATACTCATTGGAGTATTACTTAGCCTTAAAAAAAAGAATGAGATCTTGCCATTTGTGACATAGATGACCTAGAATGGGTATTATACATAGTGAAATAAGTCAGACAAAGACAAATACTATATGTTTTCACTTATATTTGGAATCTAAAGAACAAAATGAATGAATAAAGCATAAATAGACTCTCAGATACAAAAAATAAACTAGTGGTTACTAGAAGGGGGAGGGGTGAAATAGGTGAAGGAGATTAAAAGGTATAAATTATCAGTTATAAAATAAATAGGTCGCAGAGATGTAATGTAGAGCACAGGGAATATAATCAATATCTTGTCATAACTTTGTATAATGTGTAATCCATTAAAACATTGAATCACTCTGTTGTACAACTAAAACGAGTATATTGAATAATATTGTAAGTAGCTCTACTTCAGTTAAAAAGAAGTTGGCTGATGAAAAATAATTCCTTGAGTCAATTATTTGTTAGAGCTCATTTCTAACTTCTGTGACTAATCTTTATTTTCTCTTAAGAATTTATTGAATCTCTAATGTTTTACTGAGTCTGTGAGCTAGATTTTACATTTTTTTGTACAGTTGACCCTTGAACAGTCTGGGGATTGGGGTGCTGGCTCTCCCTCCCATCAAAAAATTCATGGGCAACTTAGAGTTGGTTCTCCTTAGATCCTCCATATCCTTGGTTCCTCTGTATCCAAGGTTCAGGATCTGAAGATTCAACCAACTGCAGAGCATATAGTAATGTAGTATTTACCATTGAAAAAAATCCACGCATAAGTGGACTTGTGCATTCACACCTGTATTATTCAAAGATCAACAGTATTTCATTTCTAATTGTACCCTTGAATTCAGGGAATACACAAGGACTCTTCTTCCTTTTATCCAAAAGCCAGCTCTGAGGAGTTCAAAATTCATGGTACATCTAATTTTAAGGTATATA
>SJYV01017317.1:0-11208 GCA_006410875.1 Neotragus pygmaeus
CATCCTAAAGGAAATCAGTCCTGAATATTCATTGGAAGGACTGATGCTGAAGCTGAAACACTAATACTTTGGCCATGTGATGCTAATTACTGAGTCACTGGAAAAGATAGTGATGCTGGGAAAGATTAAAGGCAGGAGGAGAAGGGGATGACAGAGGATGAGATGGTTGTGTGGCATCACCAACTCAGTGGACATGAGTTTGAGCAAGCTCCAGGAGTTGATGATGGACGTGGAAGCTTGACATACTGCAGTCCATGTGGCCCAAAGAGTCGGACATGGCTGAGTGACTGAACTGACTCACTGGACCAAAATCAAAGTATATACATATTTGGAAACATAATTCTGATATTTTAATATAAGTGCAACAACTTAAAGCAAAATTTTTATAAGCTGTTGTTTCAGTGCAATACAAAATTACTTTTATTTGACAAAAGTATTCAAAGTTCCTTTAATCTATAAAACCAAGAGCTAGTTTCTTGGAAGGATAAACAAGATTGAAAAACCTTTTGTCAGACTCTGCCAGAAGAAAAAAGGATGACCCAAATAAACAAAATAAGAAACGAGAGAGGAGAAATAACAACTAATACTCCAAAACACAAAATATCATAAGAAAATATGAACAATTGCATACTCCAAAAATGAAAAATCTAGATGAAATGGACAAGTTTCTAGAAACATGAAGTCTGCCAAAACTGAGTAAAGAAGAAACAGGCAATTTGAACAAACTGATCACTAGAAGAGAAATAGAATATGTGATTTAAAAACTCCTTGCAAACAGAAGTATGGACCAGATGTCTTCACTGGGGAATTCTATCAAACATACAAAGAACTTGTATCTTATACCCATCCTTCTCAAACTCTTCCAAAAATTGATGAGAAGGAAGCAATCCTAAAGTCATTCTATGAAGTCACCATCCCCCAATACCAAATCCAGACAATGACCCTAACCAAAAATAAAATCACAGGCCAATATACTTGATGATCATAGATTTAAAAATCTCCAACAAAATATTAACAAGCTAAGTCCAATAATACATAAAAAGGATCATCCATCATGATCCAGGTGGATTCATGTCAGGGTCACAAGGACGGTTCAACATATGCAAATCAATCAGTGTGATACACCACATAAACAAAAGAAAAAGCAAAAACCACATGACCATCTCAACAGATGCAGTAAAATTATTTGATAAAATTCAACATTGATTCATGATTAAGGAGAAAAAAAAAAAAAAAAACCTCTTGCCAAGGTATATAGGTAACATTTCTCAACATAATAAAAGTGATTTATGACAAACCCGCAACCAACATAATACTAAAAGCTTTCCTGCTAAATTCTGGAACAAGAAAACAAGGATTTTCACACTTATCATTTCTATTCAATATAGTATTGGGAGTCTTTTCCACAACAATCAGACAAGAAAAAGAAATAAAAAGTATCCAAATTGGAAGGGAAGAGGTAAAACTGTCATTCTATACAGAAAATCCTAAAGAATCCTCTCAAAAACTCTTAGACCTAATAAATAAATTCAGCAAGATAGCAGGACATAAGATTAATATACAGAAATCTGCTGCATTTCTTTACACTAACAATGAAATATAAAAAACAGAAAGCAAAGAAAAATCCCATTTAAAATCAGGTCAAAAATATGTAGGAATAAATTTAACAATGGATCTGATGAAAGACACACACTGAGATCTATAAAACACTGATAAAGAAAATAAAAGATGATTCATGGAAAGATATCCATGATCCTTATCAAATGACTCAAGATATTTTTCACAGAACTAGAATGAACAACCCTAGAATGTATATGAAACAACAAAAGACCCAGACTTCCTAAGGCAATCTTGAGGAAAAAAAAATAAAGCTGGAGGCTTCCAGATTTCAGACAATACTACAAACCTACAGTAATCAAAACAGAATGGTATTGGCACAAAAATATACAATTATATCAATGCAACAGAACAGGGAGCCCAGAAATGAATCAACACATCCATGGTCAATTAATCTTTGACAAAAGGGGCAAGAATATAAGATGGAGAAAAGACAGTCTCTTCAGCAAGTGGTGTTGGGAAAGCTGGACGGCTGCATGTAAATCAATGAAGTTAGAACACATCCTCACATCATACACAAAAATAGACTCAAAATGGCTTGAAGACTTAAAATATAAGACATGACACCATAAAACTCATAGAGCACAAACAACACTTTCTCGGACATAAACCATAGCAATGTTTTCTTATATCAGTATTCCAAGGCAAAAGAAATAAAAGCAAAAAATAAATAAATGAGATCTAATCAATCTTAAAAGTTTTTTGACAGCAAAGGAAACCATAAACAAAATGAAAAGAAAATCTATGGAATGGGAGAAATATTTGCAAATGATGTGACCAACAAGGGGTTAATATCCAAAATATATAAACAGCTCAATAACAAAAAACAAAAAATTCAATCAAATAATGGGCAGAAGACCTAAACATTTTTCCAAAGAAGATACACAAATAGCCAACAGGTACACAAAAATATATGTTTAACACTGTTAATTATTAGAGAAATACAGATCAAAACAATACCGAGGTATCACCTCACCAGTTAGAATGTACATCATAAAAAAGTCTACAAATAATAGATTCTGGAGAGCATATGGAACAAAAGGAACCCTCCTATGCTGTTGATAAGAATGTAAATCAGTGCAACCACTGAAAACTAGCAAGTAAGTTCCTAAAAAAACTAAAACATAGCTATTGTATGATCCTGTATCCCACACCTGGGCATATATTCAGAAAGAAGAAAGCTTAATTTGAAAAGATATATGCACCCTAATGTTCATCAGTTCAGTTCAGTTCAATCACTCAGTTGCAACAATAGTTGAATGTTTCAATTGGTCATTTGATATCAGAGATCTACAGAAAAAGTTGTAACCTGATTGAAAATGCATCAAAAATAATTTAAACCCAAGATAATGGCTATAATTCTACACATTTATATTTAATTTATAGGCATCCATCTAATCATTTGCCTACTGATGAATAAAATACAAGAAGACAAGTTGTAAGTAAATATAAAGACACAGTTTTATTGTTCTATAAGCTTTCTGTAATAATCATTTTACTTGAAAAGTCAGTGTCATAATTGCAAAGGCCAATTACTCCATTTCAATTATAATAATTTCTAATGACCTAATACTCATGTATGACCTAATTCATTGCTAGTATTCCCTCTGAAAAATCCAAGATAGGTGTCACAACTGTAGTTATACACATAAGCTTGATGCATATAAAAGCTACATCATAATCCTTGAGAAATACAATGTATTAGTTTCCTATTGCTACTGTAGCATGTTATCACAAACACTGGGCTTAAAACACCATAGATTTACTATTTTCCAGTTACAGAGTCCAGAAGTGTAAAATCAGTGTCCTTTAAAGGCTGTTACTTTTATTTTCTTACCTTTCCCAGCTGATAGAGGATACATATATTCCTTGGACCATGGCCCTTTCCTCCATCAGAAAATGCATCATTCCAATCTCAACTTCTGTTGCACATGTCCTTTCTCTGGCTCTGATTCTCTTGCCTCCCAGATATGAAACCTTATGATTAGATTAGGCCTAATCCATGATAATCTCTCTCCTTCTCAAAAATTTTAATCATATCTGGAAAACTGTCTTTAATATGTTGGGTAACATTAATATAGTCACAGGTTTCCAGGGCTAGAGTGTCAATATTATGGGAATCATTAGTCTACACACACAAACCAGAGAGCATACTTCAGAATTTAACATTTTTACAGAATGATTTTATGATTAATGACTATCAGCTATCTGCATTGTAATTTTAAAATTTTTAATGCTTCTCCTGATATTGTAAATCTTACTCAACCTGATATTATAATCCATATGCATTGCTACATAATATCAATTCTGCTAACTTACTTTGAATATGAAATACTGTTATGGGGGTAGCTCAGAAGGTAAAGCATTTGCCTGCAATGTGGAAGACCTGCGTTCGATCCCTGGGTTGGGAAGATCCCCTGGTGAAGGAAATGGCAACCCACTCCAGGACTCTTGCCTGGAAAATTCCATGGACGGAGGAGTCTTGTGGGCTACAGTTCATGGGGTTTCAAAGAGTTGGACACGACTGAGCGACTGACTTTCTTTCTCTTAAGATACACTGTACTCAACATCTATTTTATCAAATTACATATTTTGATTAGACATTTTGTGAGGGATAAAGGTACAAAGATAAATAAGAAGTGATCCCTGTCAAAGATGACAAGAAGAATTTAGGGGTTAAGTTTTTTCCAATTACCTTTTGATATGGAATTCTGGTAAAGAGTAGCTCAGCTAGTAAACAATTCACCTGCAGTGCAGAAGACTCTGGTTCAATTCCTGGGTAAGGAAGATCCACTAGAGAGGGGATTGGCTACCCACTCCAGTTTTCTTGGGCTTTCCTGGTGGTTCAGCTGGTGAAGAATCCGCCTGCAATGTGAGAGACCTGGGTTTAATCCCTGGGTTGGGAAGAGCCCCTGGAGAAAGGAACAGCTATCCACTCTAGTATTCTGGCCTGGAGAATTCCATGACTCTGTGGTCCATGGGGTCGCAAAGAGTTGGACATGACTGAATGACTTTCACTTTGATACAGAATTCTGGTAAAGAATTCACGGAATTAGTCATTGGTTTTGGTTTTAAAAGATGTAAAGAATTTTGACTAGTGGAGATAGAAGAGAGAAAGGCATTCTAGGGAAGGAGAACCGTTTGTGATGATATAAGGACAGAAAGCATGTTATTGAGAACTTACCTGCAGCTAGACTGAGGCCTGAATGATGTGCATGACTAAATGTTATGCCTTGAAACACAGGTTAAGATCAGATTATGGAGACATTTTAATGCTATATCACAAAGATGGAATTCTGTCACGTGAACCTATTAAATACTTCTAAAATAGTTGGTGATTATTCTGAGATGATTTAAGTATTTACTTTATTTCAGACATTTGTTTTGATACAGGGGATGCAGTATGAACTCTGTACCTTACTGGTCAGTTAATAGTACATGAAATTTAGTCTTTTAATTTGACTTTTGATTTGGTTTGGTTTTATCATTTAATGCTTTCAATACAAACAGATCATACTGTGTGTTTGTGAATGTGTGAGTATGCATTCTTTAAACAGCATGATTTGTTGTTGTCGTTCAGTCAGTAAGTCGTGTCTGACTCTTTGAAATCCCATGGACTGCAGCAGGCCAGGCTTCCCTGTCCTTCACTACCTCCAGGAGTTTGCTCAAACTCATGTCCATTGAGTCGGTGATGCCATCCAACCATCTCATCCTCTGTCGCCCCCTTTTCCTCCTGACTTCAATCTTTCCCAGCACCAGGGTCTTTTCAAATGAGTCAGCTCTTCACATTAGGTGGCCAAAGTATTGGCGCTTCAGCTTCAGCATCAGTCCTTCCAATGAATATTGAGGGAATGTTTCTCAGTGAAATTCTTGAAATTCTCCTTTCTCCAGAAGGGGGCGACATAGCCCTTGTGTAAGTAGGTAGACTAGCTTTTCTCAGATTGTCTGTAAGCAAGTGTTTGGACATTAAGAGCTTGTATTTTTATCATAGCTCTTTACAAATTAAAAAAAAAAAATCCCTATAGAAAAAGTTGTCCACTTTCTAAATACATAAATTTATTCAGACCAGCATTCATGTAGTAATTCATGTTGATTTCCTTATCTGAGTGTCTGATAGAAAATTTTATACCCCTCCCCCAAGATCTCATGAAAATTTCTTGTTTCCATTCTCTACATGGATTTCTCTCTTATCACATTAGAAGTAACCCCTTTTTCTCTTCAGTTTATCTTCACTTATATTAAATCAGCATTCAAAGCCATTTGGGTATAAATGTATGACAAGATTCATAAGACTCCTTTCCCCTATTCAATCTTTGATTAATATAAAATCATGTTGATGGCATTTTTTACATTAGTTGCTAACACATGTTCTTCTCTTTCACAAACTTATTAAATCAGATTGCTTAAAGAGATGTTAGATGGTAATATTAAAAATTCTCATATATCTTCATGTAAATCAACAACTAAAACATTTATAAATGTACTTGGTTTTAAACTTTGCTTTCAAAACCTTTCTCAACCTCTCTTTGCACATTCAGGCCTTTGAAATCTCACCTGTTCGATATCTCCTTGAAATGTCATATTATTAAGGCTTTACCTTCTCCTGTCTCCTAACGGGCTTATTGCGTTCTAGAGTTAATCTCACTCAATCACGCTGTATATATGATGGATTAGAGCTGAATACGTTACCTAGGATTTTTATGTGGATTTTCATGAATCTGGTCTGTATTTTTTTTTCTTTTTTCTGATATGTGTGTGTGTGTGTGTGTGTGTTGCCTTTGTCTAATGTTGGTATTAAGGTAATGCTGACCTCATATAAGGAGTTAAGAAAGCTTTGCTTCCCCCCTCCTTTTTTTTTTTTTTTTTTTGGTGGTAAGAGGTTATGTAGAATTGGTGTTAGTTCTTTAAATGTTTGGTAGAATTCTCTAGTAAAATCATCTGGGCTTTGAATTTTATCAGAAGATTTTAAATTAAAGTAATTATCTTTTAATCATCTGAAACTATTATGATTATCTATTTCATTTTGGGTGAGTTTCAGTCATCTGTGCTTTTTAAGAAAGCCATCTGTCTCCTAAGGTATCAAATTTATCTATGTAGACCTGTTCCTAGTATTCCCTTATTATCCTTTCGAGGTCTTTGTAGTCTGCAGTGATATTTCCTCTCTTCGTCACTGATATTGGAAATTCACGTCTTTATCTAGTTTCTTTGACTATCTTACTAAAAATTTATCAATGCTCTTTTTAAAAAATCAGCATTTTCCTTTACTACTATAATCTACTTTTCTGTTTTCTCTTCCATTGATTTCTGCTCTCATCTTTATTATTTTTTTCCTTGTATTGCTTTAGATTTCTTTGGATCTTTTTTCTAGCTTCTTGAAGTCAAAGTACAAGAGTCATGCCAAATCTTATTGGAGACTGAGGCAAAAGGAAAATTCAGTAATATTGATCCCATCTTTAATTAAAATGTGAATAATTCTTATATCATAGATTTTTGCATTAAAATTTATTTTAAAAATACTACATTAAAGTGTACTTATCTGAATTACGGAGAGTTTTGGTGATCTTAAAATTTGCTTCTTAGGTAAGTACTTCACTAGCCTGACCTTAGTACTGGTCCTGCTTAACTATAGCTTTTTATTAAGAACTACATAGGATATGATTTTGCCTCTGTAATACTTTTAAAACAGCTCCCTAATGACAATAAGTTAGGGAACCACTTTTCAATCATTTCATGACATTCATTGTCTCAAGCTTGAGTGTAAATTACGCCTCTCTTTTTATTCAAACCAACCCAATACTATCTCAGAGATACGCAGAGGGATGGTACGGGGAGGGAGGAGGAAGGGGGGTTCAGGATGGGGAACACATGTATACCTGTGGCAGATTCATGTTGATATATGGCAAAACCAATACAATATTGTAAAGTAATTAGCCTCCAATTAAAATAAATAAATTTATATTAATAAAAATGTTATCAACATTTAAAAGAAGAGAGGAAAGTGATGGAGATTGATATCTATAACATAGGGGATGCTGTGGTGTTGATTTTTAACTCCCTGCTGAAATACACTGCATTATTTTCTTTTTAAATTAGAGGTTATTTTTAAATATTGTCTTTCATCTCTCCTTAATTCAGTTCAGCCATATATAATTTTATTATGTTCTAATAGCCTCTGCCACCAATACAAATATTTCCAGGGGTAATTACAATTAAGATTTTAGCATATGAGAAACATTAAAATCTTCAAACAATTATGTGAATTATAGTTCTAAATCAAAATTATTCTGAAGAAAAAGAGTGTGACTAAACTCTACTAGGAAAAAATACCACATACTTTCAGATGCTTAATAATTGTTCTTAGCAAAATAAATTAGTGTGCTAAAATATAATGTGATACAAAAATATTGAAAATAAAGGGATGAACTAGAACTCTCACATACTGCTGACAGGATTATGAATTGGTACAACCACTCTGAAAAACTTTTTAGCAATATGTCAAATCTGTGACCCATATATTGTAGGAACCTGAAAATCCTACAGGTAGTTTTGAACCTAATTTTAATTAGTTATGCAAACTTGGGCAACACACTTTCTTTCTGGGTCAGCCTTCTCCAAATTGTTTTGCTCAAAATCAAGTGACTCTCAGTTTAAATAAACTTGAAAAATACTATCTTAAATAAGATAAGGTAAAATTCATTGTAGGAAAACTGCAAACCTTTAGCAAGTAATTTGCAAAATGAACCTCTACCTAAGGAATTTAGGGAGGCAACATCTTCCAAAACTTTTTAAATATGAATTCCATTTTTCTTGCTCCTTGGAAGAAAAGTTATGACCAACATAGACAGCCTATTAAAAAGCAGAAACATTACTCAGAAATTTCATTTCTTTCTATAATACATTAGAATACAATTTATATACTCACCAAAACATATGTAAAGAATGTTCATAGCCACACTATTCATAATAGAAAAACCCTGGACCCACTTAAATGTTCTTTGACACTAGAATGAATAAATAGTTTGAGGCATTTTAATGAAATTAAATTCTATACAGAGATGAGTGATTGACTTATAATAAGGCAATAGAAATATATGTTGAATAAAATGTTATGAATGAGTACACTACTATTTTATATCATATAAATTAAGTTCTAAAACAAGGAATATTTATGTATAAAGTTATGTACCATGATAGTAGTTACTTCAGAATAGGTAATAGTGATTTCAATGGAAACCAAAAGGGTGCTTTGTGAATCTGCTAATATTCTCAAATTTTGTGCTGGGTACCTGAGTGTGTTTAGTTTGTAAAAACTTTGTATCTTCACACTTGTCCTTCTTAAACTTCTGTATCTATGTCTGTTAAAATACTTCTATACAAAGTTTTTAAAAATATACACAGAAAAAAATAAAAGAAACAAGTGGTAATTTCCACCAAGCCCTGATGCATAGCTTTGAAGGGGTCAGTGCAGCCTTTCAGAAACCAGAAACCTACCTGCTCTTTGGTTCAGAGAGCAAACAAAATGCTGATTGGCTGACTTGTACAGTTAAGAGCTGGGAACAGAGCCAAAATAAACACCCAAGTGTCTTCTAATACTATGGAAGTAAATGCTACGGTGTGCATGAATGAATGAATGAACAAATTTAAAAAAAACACACAACTAAATAACAAACAACAACAACAAAAAAAAAGTAAAGGCAGCACAAACTGAATGGAAGCTGGGAAAGTTATAGCTTCTGGACTACTGTGTAAGAGGCATAGACAGGTGGACAAATGGTGGGCTGCAATTATTTCACATCCTTCTTAGACATGGAGAGACAGTTGTGACTCAAATAAGCCAGGGGATCTTTAGAGAGTTTTGAGTCTATTACAATCCAGCTCTACTCTCTTGGGCTCAGAATGGAGTGGAGAGACACTTTCTGTTTCCATTTTTCTGTACTGTTAGATTTTTTTTTTGTTTTATATAAATTGGATTACATTTGAAAATTCATAGGTCAGTTTTCATTTTATCATTCATTCATGATTTATTTCCCTTTAAAATTTAATTTTACGGAAATTCCATCTTTAATACTCATATGAAAATTCTGATGAATTACAGTGGGGGACTATTACAAATTTGCATGCTTCTGACAAAGGAATTTTAGCATGATTAAGATATTTTCCTTTAATATTTATCAAGACTGAGTAAAAAATCTGCATAATATACCATAAATGTATTTTTAAAAATATTGTAGGAACCTGAAAATCCTACAGGTATTTTTGAACCTAATTTTAATTAGTTATGCAGACTTGGGCAACACACTTCCTTTCTGGGTCAGCCTTCTCCAAATTGTTTTGCTCAAAATCAAGTAACTCTCAGTTTAAATAAACTTGAAAAATGCTATGTTAAATAAGGTAGGATTCATTGTAGGAAAACTTCAAACTTTTAGCACAGTAATTTGCAAAATGGAGCTTTACCAGAGGAATTTAGGGAACAGCATCTTCCAAAACTTTTAAATATGAATTCCATTTTTCTTGCTCCTTGTAAGAAATGTTATGACCAACATAGACAGCCTATTAAAAAGCAGAGACATTACTTTGCCAACAAAGGTCCATCTAGTTAAAGCTACTGGTTTTTCCAGTAGTCATGCATGGATGTAAGAGTTGGACTATAAGGAAGCTGAGTGCCAAAGAATTGATGCATTTGAACTGTGGTGTTGGAGAAGACTCTTGAGAGTCCCGTGGACAGCAAGGAGATCCAACCAGTCCATCCTAAAGGAAATTAGTCCTGAATATTCATTGGAAGGACTGATGCTGCAGCTGAAACTCCATACTATGGCCATCTAACGCAAAGAACTGACTCATTTGAAAAGACCCTGAAGCTGAGAAAGATTGAAGGCAGGAGGAGAAGGGGATGACAGAGGATGAGATGGTTGGATGGCATCACTTACTCAATGGACATGAGTTTGAGTAAACTCTGGGAGTTGGTGATGGACAGGGAGGCCTGGCGTGTTGCAGTCTATGGGGTTGCAAAGAGTTGGACGTGGCTGAGCGACTGAACTATCCATCTTTCATGGAACACATGTTATCATTCATTTTTCCCCTGTGTGTGGGGTTTAAGAACATTTTTAGTACAAAATTTATGTTGATAGATAAAATCACTTTAATAATATTTACTAAATGTGAGTTCACCAGCATATTCATTGTCAAACTAGGTTTCATTGGCAGAGAAGTCAATTATATAGAGTAAGAGATGACTGTTTATTTTGCCATTTCAACTGAAATTTAAATTTTATGCAATAGAGTAAAACCACATCTACTAGTTAAAGGCCTTTGGTTGTCAGTAACATTATTGCATCATGATAATCAAAGACTATTTCTGAGAGAAACTCCCAGTCAGTCAACACTGAATAATTAGTAAAGAAATTGACAAAGTATTCAGTTATTCTAAGTGCTAAGATTTGTTTATATTTCATGCATGAGTTTAATGGATTTATTACAAAAGTTAATGTCAATGTATTGATCACGGATACCAAGTTACATTTTCTTTGGCTGTTTATGATGATTTATTTCTATCATTGTTCACATTAAAGTGAACACTTCACACATCTGTCT
>SJYV01017318.1:0-29282 GCA_006410875.1 Neotragus pygmaeus
TCCCTTCTGCCCTCCGTCCTCCTGGGTCACAGCACAGGCACACGTGGAATCCTCTGCAAGACGCTAGCATTTTTCTACTTGGAGTTATTACCCTTTTGATTCCATTGCCAAGCCTATTGGCCACTACTGTTCTGAGGCCAGTAGCCTTCTTTGTGTTTAGCTGATCCAGGTGACCAAGTCCTTGCCAGGGAAGAGTGACCACATGTGCAGAGACCCCGGGCAGTCTCTTTCTTCCCTTCTGCTCTTATACTGATTCAAAATTATGGCTGCGATGGCTGGAACTCCAGCATCCTTTTTGGACTGTGATGATGAGGGCCACATCCTAGTAATCGCAGAAAGAGTCTGACTTGGTGACCATGGAATTGTCATTCTAGCCCAGGCTTAATGACATCCGTGCTTTTTGGTTTATGTATGAGAAATAAATATTTGCCAGCCCTTTCACGTCCAGTTGTCATATCATCTTTAGTCTTGTGTTAACGATAGTATGTCAGCATGTGCTAACACACTGGGTTTACTTTTCTCTTATTGTTATTCTGTGCTAAATTTCTATGGTAGCTCCTAACATCTTTATACACCTTCTCCTATTTCAAATTTTCCCTCAAATAAACCTCAGTGGAAACCAGTGTTCCAGGAACTATGCCAGGCGAGGGAAAGCAAAGATTAGTGATGTGTTAATAACATATCATTTGTGTGAGACATTCACTAGTCCATCCCCTTCTAAAGGGCAGTTGAGTGATTTCAGGTGATTACTACAATACAAGTCAGCTTTACTCTTGGCATATGAAAAGAGTAGACCTGGTCTTTGGCTTTGGGGAAAAATTCAGCCTAGTAGGAAAGGATAGAAGGGCATAAAATGATTAACGTTCACAAGCATCCAGGGAGAGCTGGATTTGTGCTTCTCTTCCTTTCAGGCTTATTGTTGAAAAATTAATAAGCTTCTGGAAGTCTATGTTATAATAGAATCAGCCGTGACCTCATAAGGAGCCCAGCAACTTTCAAGTTGGACTCCCTCTTCCCTTCACGGGCTGGGTGCAATCCAAGAGGAAAGTGTTAGTTACTCAGCTGTGTCTGGTTCTTTGTGACCCCTTGGACTGTGGCCCACCAGGCTCCTCTGTCCATGGAATTCTCCAAGGAAGAATACTGGAGTGGGTTGCCATGCCCTCCTCCAGGGGATCTTCCCGACCCAGGGATCAAACCTGGGTCTCCCACATTGCAGGCAGATTCTTTGCCTTTTGAGTCACCAGGGAAAGATGACTATGGATAGGCAGACAGCTGCAAAGCAACTTTCCTTTCCTCTTTGCAATTGTTTTAATATTTACTTCAAACAAAGGTGGTTTAAGTCCTTGAGTCCTGTTCAGTTCAGTTCAGTTCAGTCGCTCAGTCGTGTCCAACTCTTTGTGACCCCATGAAGCGCAGCACGCCAGGCCTCCCTGTCCATCACCATCTCCCGGAGTTCACTCAGACTCAAGTCCATCGAGTCCGTGACGCCATCCAGCCATCTCATCCTCGGTCGTCCCCTACTCCCCCTGCCCCCAATCTCTCCCAGCATCAGAGTCTTTTCCAATGAGTCAACTCTTCGCATGAGGTGGCCAAAGTACTGGAGTTTCAGCTTTAGCATCACTCCTTCCAAAGAAATCCCAGGGCTGATCTTCAGAATGGACTGATTGGATCTCCTTGCCCTATTAGAGTGTTCTGAAAACATGAGTGAACGTAGAACAGGGGAAGGTTATTTTTTCTACTTTCTCTAATTTAAGGTTTTTGAGACTTTTTTAAGAGCTAACATGTCCAGTAAAGCCAAGCATTCTTTTTTTTTAATTGAAATATAGTTTATTTATAATATTGTGTTAGTTTCAGATCTGTACAGCAAAGTCACTGTTATAGATGTGTATTTTTTAAGATTCTTTTCCATTATATATTATTATAATGTATTATATATTATAGACTTTATATGAAATATTGAACATAGTTCCCTATGCTATACAGTAGGTCCTTGTTTATCTGTTTTATACGTAGCGATCTGTGTCTGTTTTCCCACACTCCTGACGTATTGCTCCCGCTTGTTCCTTTTCCCTTTGGTGATCGTAGGTTTGTTTTCTACGCCTGTGAGTTTGTTTCTGCTTTGTGTAGATTCATTTGTATTGCTGTGTTGGATTTCACATGGGTGGGGTCATACTTGTCTCTCTCTGTCTGACTTCACTCATTGTGATACTTTCTCAGTCCATCCTTGTTGCTGCGAATGGGCTCATTTCATTCCCCTAATGGACAAGCAGCGTTCCATCGTATGCGCACACGACACATTCTTTCTTTTCATCAGGGGATGCTGGGTTGCTTCTGTGTCTGAAGCCAAGTGTTACTGATGCCACGCGCGGGCACCGGGTGCTGAGCCGAGGAGTGCCGCTGTGGCGCTGGCTGGCCCCCCGTCCTCTTCTTCTGCTCTGGGTGCTGGTTTGATCGATCTGCGTGCTAGGGGCTGCAGGCCTTCTCGCTTTACCTGAGTGAGCTCTTAATCCTCTCAGCCACTCCGTAAGGAAGCAGCCACTGCCTTACAGATGAGGAAACTGAAGCCTGGAGACGCGAAGGAACCTCTTCTAGGTCCCTCCGCCAGAAGTGTGGCCAGGGTTTGGTCCAAGCAGCGTGCCTCCAGAGCTCTGCTTTTAACCACAACACGGGAGCTTATAAAATGATGCCAGCTCACACATGGAAGGCTCGGAACCTTGTCAGACCCGGGACTTAGCGCCCCAGGGGCAGGCTGCCTCTCCACCTCCTTCCTCATGTCATACCGATATGGGAGGTTAAAATGTTGCAGAGAGAAAACTGGAAGACACGTTAATTTCAAGTTAGAGTGGAGGTGAGAGGCCATCTCTGAGTCAACCTTGGCCAGGTCTGTGGTCCATGTGGCAGGCTGCACTCCATCACCAGTAAAGGCACCGGGCACTCCGTCCCTGACCGGCCTCCGCCATCTGGATGCTTGCAGGCGATTCCCATACCTCAGGGCTTCAAGGAGGGGAGGGAGAGGGGCCCTGCCTCTTCTGGTGTTTTCTCCTTTCCTGGGAGAGTGAGAAACAGTCTCCCTGCTGAGTCCCTGTCCTCAGCTCTCACGCCTTTCGGCCAGCTGAAAGAATGACCCTCTGACTGGAGGCCACACTGACACACGGCTTTCACTGCCACGGATGACTGTCTGGGCCGGGGGTCAGGCTGACTGTACTCACAAGCAAATCAAGAAAAGCGACGGNAAGCATTCTTTTTTTTAATTGAAGTATAGTTTATTTATAATATTGTGTTAGTTTCAGATCTGTACAGCAAAGTCACTGTTATAGATGTGTATTTTTTAAGATTCTTTTCCATTATATATTATTATAATGTATTATATATTATAGACTTTATATGAGATATTGAACATAGTTCCCTATGCTATACAGTAGGTCCTTGTTTATCTGTTTTATACGTAGCGATCTGTGTCTGTTTTCCCACACTCCTGACGTATTGCTCCCGCTTGTTCCTTTTCCCTTTGGTGATCGTAGGTTTGTTTTCTATGCCTGTGAGTTTGTTTCTGCTTTGTGTAGATTCATTTGTATTGCTGTGTTGGATTTCACATGGGTGGGGTCATACTTGTCTCTCTCTGTCTGACTTCACTCATTGTGATACTTTCTCAGTCCATCCTTGTTGCTGCGAATGGGCTCATTTCATTCCCCTAATGGACAAGCAGCGTTCCATCGTATGCGCACACGACACATTCTTTCTTTTCATCAGGGGATGCTGGGTTGCTTCTGTGTCTGAAGCCAAGTGTTACTGATGCCACGCGCGGGCACCGGGTGCTGAGCCGAGGAGTGCCGCTGTGGCGCTGGCTGGCCCCCCGTCCTCTTCTTCTGCTCTGGGTGCTGGTTTGATCGATCTGCGTGCTAGGGGCTGCAGGCCTTCTCGCTTTACCTGAGTGAGCTCTTAATCCTCTCAGCCACTCCGTAAGGAAGCAGCCACTGCCTTACAGATGAGGAAACTGAAGCCTGGAGACGCGAAGGAACCTCTTCTAGGTCCCTCCGCCAGAAGTGTGGCCAGGGTTTGGTCCAAGCAGCGTGCCTCCAGAGCTCTGCCTTTAACCACAACACGGGAGCTTATAAAATGATGCCAGCTCACACATGGAAGGCTCGGAACCTTGTCAGACCCGGGACTTAGCGCCCCAGGGGCAGGCTGCCTCTCCACCTCCTTCCTCATGTCATACCGATATGGGAGGTTAAAATGTTGCAGAGAGAAAACTGGAAGACACGTTAATTTCAAGTTAGAGTGGAGGTGAGAGGCCATCTCTGAGTCAACCTTGGCCAGGTCTGTGGTCCATGTGGCAGGCTGCACTCCATCACCAGTAAAGGCACCGGGCACTCCGTCCCTGACCGGCCTCCGCCCTCTGGATGCTTGCAGGCGATTCCCATACCTCAGGGCTTCAAGGAGGGGAGGGAGAGGGGCCCTGCCTCTTCTGGTGTTTTCTCCTTTCCTGGGAGAGTGAGAAACAGTCTCCCTGCTGAGTCCCTGTCCTCAGCTCTCACGCCTTTCGGCCAGCTGAAAGAATGACCCTCTGACTGGAGGCCACACTGACACACGGCTTTCACTGCCACGGATGACTGTCTGGGCCGGGGGTCAGGCTGACTGTACTCACAAGCAAATCAAGAAAAGCGACGGCCTTTGTGTTTGCTCTTCTCCATGCCAGGAATGTTCTCCTCTCCGCGTTCAGCTCTCAGTCCAACTGTTACCTCCTCATCCAGGATTGCTCTGGGCAACCACCCTAGATGTTTCCCTCTGATACCACCCCATCAAGTTTAATTTTCTTCAAAGAAAGCATTTTTATTCTATAAAATCACTAGTGATAATCACTAGTTGCAACAGTATATCACTAGCTATATATATAGTATATATATATATATATACTAGTTATACCACTGGTTATAGTATGACTAGTGGTATATTATGATATAGCTAATGAGTAACTAGTTATAGTCTCCTGAGAACAGGGGGTCTTTTGTTTAACAGTGTATCCTCACCTCCGGAGCCTGTGCCTGACATACAGGAGGTGGTTAATGTCGGTTAGATGGGTGAATGATCGAGTGCCATCCTTTTCTTTGGGCAGCGCTAGCGGAAGCAGCCTGTGAAATTCAACTAGCGTTGACCAAACCTGCGCGCAGTTTTGACGCACACCTCCCCTTGCCACAAAGTTCAGGAATGGGAGCGTCTCTCCTCCAGCTGACGACGGCACGCGCAGCGTGGCGTGGCCCACCTGCTTCCTCCCGGCAGCCCAGGGCGGGGGCTGTGGCCTCCCCAGCCCCTGCTCCCCCCATTCTGCTGGGGGAAAAACCTCAGTCTCGTTTTGAGCGCGTTGCTCTGTTTCCAACAGCTGTCTTATACTTTCTTTGTGTCCGTAGTGTGTGCACACACGTGCATGCACACACAAGTGTGGAGACATCTAACACACTCTCCATGCTAGAGGTGTTTTTGTATCTGCCCTCCTGAGATCAGTCCAGTTGGAGAATGCCCGTGACGTGAGCCAGGTGCTCGTCTCGGTGGGCCAGGAACGTTGCCACGCAACCCCTACAGGAACTCTTCCTCACCAGACACCACCCAGGCCGAGGGAGGCCGCCCTCAGGCTTGAAAACAGGGAGGCAAAAAGAAGGTAAACTTTTTGTGCAGCCCGGAGTGAAGCTCCTTGTATCAGCCGCTGCCGTTTCCCACCTGCCTCTGTCTCTGTGCTGCCATGGGACCTAGCCCATGAAGACGCACAGGCGTTTTAGGCTCCCAGTGGATCAGTCCCACAAACCACCCATTCTTCATTGTAGACCTGCAGCGCTCAGCTCCAGTGCCAGTGCGCTAGGGGATACAGATGACAGGGACTTGCACTCTGAGAGTTCACGTTCTGAGGAGCTAAGAGCCCAACTCCATTTAACACACAGTATATTGACTGAGTTGGTTTTCAGCGCAGTATTGTATTGCTACCACATTGGTTCAGGTTTGTAAATCTTATGTCCAAAAAGCAATTCTAAATTACAGGGATACTTCGAAGTCTAGATTTTTGACTGCACCTTGCACAGTTCTGGACACAAAGTAGACCCTCCTGGGAGAAGTGGCAGTTTGAGCGTTGTTCGGCCACTCAGTCGTGGCCAGCTCTTTGAGACCCCATGGGCTGCAACACACCAGGCTTCTCTGTCCTTCACTATCTCCCAGAGTGTGCTAGAGTGGGTTTCTGGGCCCTTCTCCAGGGGATCTCCCCAACCCAGGGATCAAACCCAGCTCTCCTACACTGAAGGCAGATTCTTTACTGTCTGAGCCACTAGGGAAGCCCCTTGAACGCTATGGAACCCTATAGATGTTGCTCTAGGCTGCTCTTTTTATTGATTGAAAGGAATGGTAGATGGGGCAGAATTTCTGTTCTAATCTCAGGGCACATTTCAAGAAAAGGGTCATCTGAGCCACCCCTAGAAGCACCATTGAATTGCTGAAGGAGGTTGACCCAGAAAGCTTCAAGGGGTCCCCACAAAAGATGACAGCTACGAAGGGCCAGGTTATGTCTGGGAGGCCAAACAGCGCTTGGTCTCCCGTGGTCCTGGGCTCCCTAATTAGTTACACTGTTACCAAACTCTCAGGAGCCCTCCCTCTGCTGGAGGCCTGGGGATCTCTGCCTGGGCCCATGCCATTGTCTGTCTGCTTTTGTTGTTGGTCTGCCTGCTCTTTGAGTGAGCTTCAGTTTGCCCTTCTTTTGTTCATTTCCTTTTTCTGACCAGCTGCCCTGAACCTCATTCACATGCCGTGCGCGTGTTTTTGAAACCTGGCCATTTAATTCACAGAAGAGCCTTGGGAAACTTCTAGGCTTCAGGTTGTGCAGGGGTCACATTGCTTTGAGTTTCAGCTTCCAATTGATGTTTAAAAAAAGACTAAAAAGCAGGACTCCAGCTGCACCTTCTGAGTTTCGCCAGGTGTGTAGGCAGCAGCAGCGAGGACAGGAACAGACAGATTGGAACCCCCTCACGGCCTCCAGACGGGCTTACTGCGCTTGCACTCTGGAGTTTCACAGGTGGTCATTCCCGTTCATCACAATAAGCTGAAAATATAAGAAGAGAGGGATCAAACCGCCCCAGTGAAAAGGACAGACCTTATGTTCCCGAGGCCACAAGCTGAGAGCTAGAGAATTCAAGATCCCAACAGCCTCTGCTTCAGACTGTCCTACCTACTGAGGCTTTTGTAAGATCCCTTACGTTCTGCAGACCTCTACACCCTTACCTGTCTGAAAGAAACAAAGAGCCCAACCTGTTTTCCTAGAGCCTTAAGCCTGTAAGAGAATGACTCAGCGCAGAGATATTCTGGAAATTCTCACTGTTTTGAATCTAGTAAGAGACGGAAGCAACTCTGCAAGAGCCCTCACCCCCGTTTTTCTCAGAACACTGATGCACCCCAGCCACCCAGAAAGATTCCCTGTTTTATTTTGAAAATGTCTCCTGGAAATTATATATATATTTTAAAAGTCAAACCTTATTTCTGGCTACCTCCTGTGGTGCACTGGAGCATATACTGGCTAANTCTCAGAACACTGATGCACCCCAGCCACCCAGAAAGATTCCCTGTTTTATTTTGAAAATGTCTCCTGGAAATTATATATATATTTTAAAAGTCAAACCTTATTTCTGGCTACCTCCTGTGGTGCACTGGAGCATATACTGGCTAAAAGCTGAAAGAAGTGGATGAAAGCAGCTTCCCTGAGTTATCCTTCCAGCCAGAATCTCATTGCTATGTACCTTGGGAGATCCTGTTTTGTTCCTTGGGAACTTCTGCTCCAAATTCTCACCCATAATTTGGCCCTTGAGTGCAGAGTTGTCCCTGAAGGATTATGCCATTGTTATGAAAGATGTCATGTACATGAGGGAATATAAAAAGTTTTAGAGGAGAAGGGTTTCCCCTTTAAAATACATGAAGCTAGCAAGCACAGCGTGCATGTCTGCAGTCGAGCCTGGGTGGGGCCTCTCTCGGCTCATGTGATAGAAGACGTGCTTTCAGTAGCATGGTCTATACTCCGTAGCGAAGCCAACCATGTCAAGGTGAAAGTACTTTAAGCTCTTCGTTCATCTAAAACTTCATCTCAACACAGAAATTTTATTTTCCCTGAAGCTTTTCAAATTGACTTATTTTGCAGGGCCAAAAACAGAAAACAAAAACCTTTTGCATGCACTAAGTTCTTGGGACTTCCCTATTTGTATTCCCTAACCGGCACATTTTCATTTGCTCTGTCAGCCGTGGTCTAGCGTAATTGCATTTCTTGCCGTTTGTCTCCTCAAGTAGCCCAGCGTCATCAGCCACTTCTCTGACACCCAGAGTTTTTGCCTCATGCTGAATATAAATTATCATGTTCTGGCACTATGGAGAAGGCAATGGCACCCCACTCCAGTACTCTTGCTTGGAAAATCCCATGGACGGGGGAGCCTGGGGGGCTGCCGTCTCTGGGGTCGCACAGAGTTGGAAATGTTTGAAGTGACTCAGCAGCAGCAGCAGTGCTATGGAAAACCAGAGTTTCAGGTTTTCTCTGGTTTGCTCACAGTATTAAACTCCAAGAGCATACTTTCAGTAGCTGAGGTCCAAAATATGGTCAGATCTAAANGGGCAGGAGGAGAAGGAGGTGACACAGGATGAGATGGTTGGATGGCATCACTGATTCAATGGACATGAGTTTGAGCAAACTCGGAGTTGGTGAAGGACAGCAAAGCCTGGCGTGCTGCAGTCCATGGGGTCACAAAGAGTCGGACACAACTGAGTGACTGAACAAGAACAATACCTCAACAGAGCTGAAACAAACAAACAAACTTCCAGGGCCTGAAAACCTATGGGAAAAGGCTAAAATCCCTCAGTGAATCATGCATGTCCTTCCCATTTCAATGGCCTCTCGGTTCAACAGGTTAAAGCCACTGCAGAGTGTGCCCCAGTCTTCACTGGGCGGCACGTACTCGGGGCTCTAAGACTTCATAGTTCAACCTTCTACTTGAAACAGCCCTCCCTCCTGTTCTAACTGGCAACTTCTTTCAAGAGGCCATTCAAATGCCATTTGCTCTGAGAAGACTGCACTCTCCTGACCCCCTGTGGGGTGCCAACCTTGCTCCTGTCTCCCCGAGTTAGTGTCTGCCTTCCCCAGTAGGCCAGCAGCACTCAGTAACAGCGGCAGGATTCACTCGCATGTTACACTTGGGTCTGAACTGGGTAGCAAGCAATTTGCACTGCTGATAGTAAAAGCACCCGAGTTTTCGAATGAGCTGCTTTTGTTATAAATTGGAGTGGATTCAAGGTTATTCTTATAATAATGTCATTTTCACTCACTTGCATGTTTCTCTGAGTAGGCGAGAAAGGGGTGGGGCCGCAGCTAGCTTGCTGATCATTGTTCCGAGTGTTAAAGAAAAAAGATTAAGAAGGGATCAACAGATCTTCAGATGGATAAGTGGGCCGTGGATAATCCACAATGAAGGCAGGGATGCGTGTCTGCATGGAGAATTTATCATTAGTGTGTGTTGGGGGAGGGAGTTAGTTTATATATTCATGATCAACAAAATGCTCCTGGATCAGAACAACAATTATCTTTTACCATATTGAAGGTTAACTGTGATAAAGATGGGAAAGTATGGAAAATACTTGATGTTATCTTAAGAAGGTAAAAAGGCAACGCTTGTAACTACATATAAGTCCATAAAGAGTCAATGCAAATCTTGGAGGAAGACAAGCTGAGAAACAAAAAAGCTCTAATTTGAGACCTGGTGAAGTTTTAGGGTGAGTTTTCTCTCTAATGCACCAAGCAGTATCTTATCTTATAGACCCCTCTCCTGGGTCTTCCATCACCCAAGCTGGACAGTGCATGGTTACCAATCCTGTAGCTGTTACCAGCCCATCTGTTTTAGAGCTTCAGGGAATAACAGCCCATCCCATCTGCAGCCCACCTGATGCACCCCACCAAAGGGAGAGCTGATACAAAATCTTCCCTGCTGGCCATCCCTGTTTGAATCAGTCATCAACACCAGTATAAGTTATCTAGCCATCACTTTGCTAATGTTCATTCTGTCCTTTCCAGAATGCCCCAGACCTCCTTGCCTTTGACTGAGTCCCTGCCCTCCCAAACTCCAGTGACGGAGTCCTCAGGAGTTGCCTGTTCCACAACCACCAAACCACCCGAGCTCTTCAACTCCTCCCCTGCATGCTCTTTCCCATCCTTCTGAGTAATGAAGGCCGGCCCGCCCCAAGGACACCACACACCCCATGCCCCTCTCCAGTCATGGCCGTTTATCCTCTGCACCAGAGTCTTAGGTTGGAAGGTTTGCTGCTGTCTTTGTTCCCAAACGCTGCTTCCATAGTATTAGTTTTCTGCCCTTGAGATCCACACTGTTCATGCCCACAACTCTCACCTTTTTCTGTTGCATTCACCATCCAGCCCACCATCACAAGCTTTCATCCACTGAAGACTTGAGTCCCTGGTTTATCATCTTCCTTTACATTCCCATTGCTAATTTCTACCTGACTGACCTCAAATCTGCATGGGTAGCTCGTCCAACTCCAAGGCCCCATTCATTTCATCCTTTTCCTTTCCAGTTAAGCTCCTCCAAAGAATTGTCTCTATTTACTGTCTCCATTTTCCTTACTCCACTATTCCTCCTTCAGCCACTCCAGGCAAGACACTGGTACTGCATATACCACAACAGCTCCCATTTAGGTCACCAATGACCTTGTCATCAAGTCCAAGGGTTGTTTGCCCATCCCCGTCCTGCTTGCCCTCTCAGCAGCAGCTGGCACTGCAGACCATTTCTTCCTTCTGGACGCTCTCCCCTTGGCTTTAAAGACAAAATATTCTCCTTGTTTCTTCCCTAGTTCCCCTCTATATTTTGCAGGTCTGTGCTTCTCATTCTCACCATCAAATACTCATGTTCCTCTTCCTAGGTGAGTACATCCTCACCCACAGCTTCAGTTTTCCGTAGAGAACACGGAAGTATATACCTTCAGACTTCACCTCTTCTTCTGAGTTCCAGGCCCGTAGCCTCAACTTTGACTTGATATTTCCAAGTGGAAGTCTCAAAGGCAAATCAACAGGCTCCAAACCCTGATCCCCGCTCCTCCCGACCCAATGCCACATGTGGTCCTCTTTCAGAGTTTTCCATCTTTGCGGATAGCACCACTCTTTATCTCGCCACACAAGCCAGAAACCTCAGAGGCATTTTTGGTAGCTCTTTATTTTGCACATCTTATCTCCAGTTTATTGCCAAGGAATATTTCTTTTCCCTCCTAAAAGTTTCTCAAATCCATCTGCTGCCTTTGACCTCCAACTTACTGCCCTAGTCCAAGTCAACACTACTGATTGCAAGGACAGTTGCTATGGTTTAGGCTCTGCCACATATAATCTGAGTCCTTCCAGTCTAGGCCCTACAAGAGCATCTGTAGGCGTCTGTTTGAAGTCATCAACTAATGCTGCCCTATGCTCATAACACAGGTGACTTTTCATCTTTTTAGAACAATTACAAAACGCTTATCCTGGCCTACAGGCTTTTTATCTATCCCTTCATCCCATTCTCCCCTCTCCAGTTTTCTCTTCCTTCCCCATTCTCCCATTCCCTCTTGCCCCAGGGATTTTGAATGGTTATTTCCTCTGCCTGGAACAGTCGCCGTACCCCTGGCTTAGTTAACTTCAACTTATCTTCACATCAAACAGTGTAAGCATTTTCTACAGCGTGAGCATTACCTTCTCAGAGAGATCTGTCCTGACCCCCCTCAAAGAGATCAGTGTTCCCTTTAACGAGGTTTCATAACACCGTGCATGTCTTCATGGCACTACTAGCAGAAGACAATCATACACATTATTATTTGAGTAATGGCTTTCTCCCCCCTTACATTAGAGTTCCATGTAGGGCAGGAATCATATTTGATTTTGATCAACAGTGTGTCTCCAGCGCAAAATACAGAACTTGAACACCCAAGTTAAAATAACAGCTTCCATCACTCTTATTTTTGGTAGCTTTATCCTTTTTCAACATAGTTATAATCACTTGCCATATATGTACTTGTTTATTTGATTATCTCCCTCGCTAGATTGAAACTTCCACGAGGACAGAGAATTTGTTTACCACAATGCATTTTATTTCTAGCACCTGAAATAATGCCTAGCTGTGGTAGTCACTCCATAAGTAGTTTTTGCATAAATAGTAAGTGTTTAATAAATATTTATTGAAATAATAAATGTATTTTTCACAAAATATAAACAACAACCCTCCCCAGCAACAGTGTGGTATTTAATTAGCCCATCTAGCTATTATGTACTTGCATGCATTTGCCATAAATAAACCCATTACATAAAGTTATAACAATAACTACAAAATTTACCAAAATATCTACCTTACCCTAATTAATACATAAAATTGAACATTAATTACAGTCAGCAGAAACTTGTTTGGTTATCTGCCATTTAAATAATTGACCAATCAATTGCCCCCAGAAGAAGAAATTCAAAGTGACAAATATTCCATCCATAAATGCAGTGCAATTTTTAAGTTGATCTTGAGTCCTTGTTTGTCTCCTCTTAAGCTAAATATTCTCCTTTTCCTAGGCATCGCGGAAATGCCCTTCAAATGGGTTTTGCTGTTACAGCCGCTGGTGAACAGGGAAGTGTTCATTTCCCCAACAGAGCCTATGCATTTTCAAAGAACAGAACTGAGCGAGGGCGGATTCAAGACGGCGGAGAATAGAGGTGAGAAAGCCGGGTGTCTAGGAGCTGAAATCCTAGGGGGAACACTGAATTTGCTTCGTGTCTTGTGGCACAACAGGGCAAGGAAGAGAGGCTCCTGATCTTGCTCCCATCGTCCCAGTTTTCCAAAACCTTACTTTATGGCTTCCTTTGGTGTTGGTCAGAGAAATCTAGACCACTTACGCCACCTGCTGTTCAGATTGGGGAATGGCTTACGAACGGCAATGCCTCGGGATTTTTATTTCAAGCAATTTCTACCTAGCTCACTCCCTATTCACAACTTTCTTCTTTTCTTCTACAGCACATCTCCTGAACTATAAATGGACACAAAGGCATGGCTTGGGAGGGCGCGTTTGGGAAAACTACGGCTCAAAGCCTCCACCTGCCATTCTTACTTCTGTTAATGTTTTAGCCACTTGTTTCAATTCAATGAGCTCTCCTGAGTAGGTCTTGGAGTAACCAAGACAATGAGATGTGATTCTTCTTCCCAAGGATTTCACAGTGTAGGAGATTAGCAATCAGACCCTCAAGCACATAGCTACAATGCCAGTTTCATGATATAAGCAATGTAGACCTGGAGGGACATATGAAGTTTACCAGCGGAATCCAGAGGGCTTCAGAGAGGAGGTGATATTTACCTACACTCTGGGGACCAGCAGGGGCTCACAGGAGAAAAGGAGGATTATCATTTTAGGCAGACAGAATGGCATATGCCAAAGTAGGGAGGCCCAAACATTCATAGCCTACTCTGGGAACGGCAAGAATTCAGTAGCTTCTGTTAACAGTTTATTACAGTGTCTTTCAGGTTTTTCAAGCTGCATGTTCATGAGTATATGTGTGGATGGATGTGCATCTGTGACTTAGATTCATTTTGCTAAACATTACGTTTTAGAAATCTCTCTGTGTTGATGAATTAAGACCTGCCTTGTTCTTTTTACTTATGCACAACGTTCCATCNTTTCAAGCTGCATGTTCATGAGTATATGTGTGGATGGATGTGCATCTGTGACTTAGATTCATTTTGCTAAACATTACGTTTTAGAAATCTCTCTGTGTTGATGAATTAAGACCTGCCTTGTTCTTTTTACTTATGCACAACGTTCCATCGTGTTGATCTCTCACTTTGTCTCTAGTGCACAATTTAGGTGGCATCCAGTTTTTCGCCTTGTATGTCTATCTTTGTGAACATGTGCAGGGATTTCCTAGAAGGGAAGTTGCTGAATCAAAGGGTACCCATATTTAAATTTTGACTGATAGATCTTAAAGACCTTCCGGAAAGTTTCTATCAATTTACATTCCTTATGACAGAGCAGCTAAAATAAGTCAAATGAGCTAGCAAGTCCTTCAAAATTTTCCCTTTATGATTTAATCCATGTGCATAATGTTTTTGTCCCCCCAAATAATGATCCTGACAGTAATGCTACATGCCTGAAATGAAGTTGCTTCTTATCTAGTCATGGCAACACACTCTAAAGGTGTTTGTATATCCCCATTTTACAGGTGACAAGACACTGGGGCTCAGAGTAGCTGGGTTTATCCACAATGCTCCAGGTAGTCAGAACCAGGACTGGAACTCAGCATCCAGAATCCTAAAGCTCTTTCTACTACTCTGTTGCTAGGCAACACTTCTCCCTTTTGATTCCTGTGCCAGTGCTACTTGTTGCCATGGTAGTGCTGGAACAAGGAGCAGTAAGTTGTAATTAAGCAGTGAGCTAGAATCTTTGCTCCTCTTTATGCCCTTACATGAGATTGGACAGAGAGGGACAGCTGGGTGGAATGGCTGGGTATCATGTGAGTTTCATGTGAGACAAATGTCTGTTTTCACCTCTGTCTACTTAAAATCATTGCCCAGGAATGCCTTACCTTCACGCTGTCTTGTCAAAAACCAGAATCCATCTTTGGTGTATGCCTTCTTTGCTCAGTCTAGGAGAAACAAGGCATCGTTGTAAATGACACCACTTCAGAATCAGTTGAGTTCAAATCCTACGCTGGCCACTTTCCTGCAAGTCACCTACATTTTCTGATTCTCAGTTTTCTTCATCTGAATGGAGACAAACATGCTCACCTTTTAAGGTTCTATATGTGAACTGAGTGAAATAAGGCATGCAAATCGCTTAGCAAAATGCCTGAAATTCACTGCCATTTATTAGGCACTCACTATAGTCTTCCCTGGTGGTTCAGATGGTAAAGTGTCTGCCTGTAATGTGGGAGACTTGGATTCGATCTCTGGGTTGGGAAGATCTCCTGGAGAAGGAAACGGCAACCCACTCCAGTACTCTTGCCTGGAAAATCCCATGGACGGAGGAGCCTGGTAGGCTACAGTCCATGGGGTCGCAAAGAGTTGGATGCGACTGAGCGACTTCACTTTCACTTTCAGTATGTGAGGCCAATATTTGCACTGTCACTTTCATTATTTACCCTCCCATTTGTCTTTGGATGTTTTGCAGTAATCAAAAGGGTTCCAAGACCTCTCTAGTATTCCATCACTCAACACCGAGTTGAGGGATTAAGAAAGCTAGTCACATTTTTGTCTTTAGACAAGAACACTCACAGAAAGATTTTCAAAAGATTGGCTGTAGTGAAATTCTGAACCTCAGAAATGCATTATCTGCCCCAGCAATGAGTCATCTGTAGTAGGAGGAAAAGTGAAAAACTGTTTTTGAAAGACGACAATAGAAACTGCACAATTCAAATGACTGCAATTGCCTTCTCAGCTGAATCCAAGGAAAAAAACAAAACAAAACTCATTCACTTGAGTTTTCGAACTCATCCAAGGGGTGAATAGATGAATAGAAGGTGGCCCTTGCCCCAGGGAGCTCACGATTAGCAGCGGAGAGAGGCATTTATAATAATTACAGCAATGTGAGAGCAGCAATAATGAGGTCGGTGGATGGCACGGGTGGGGACACAGGGCAGGAAACGCTTAACCGGGCTGGCGCGGTGGGAGAGGAGGGTCAGCAAGCACTCCACAGCGCTGGGGCCAGCTCAGCAGACAGACAGGGGCCAAGGCACTGAGGTAGAGAGGAGGGCGGGGACGCAGGAGAAAGCCGGTGTGCGCAGGCTGGGTGCAGGCAGGGGTGGGGAACGGGCACGGGGGCGGGTGTCTGCCCCGATGCCTCTCCAGCAGCCTGGCCCCGCACCGTGGAGCTCCCCTTCTCACAGTGCTCACAGCTCCAGACCCGCGACTCCTGTCGACCCTGTCTCTGCTCTCAACCAGCCCCTACTTCCCTGTCTCCTTTCCCTCATGATTTACCTTCCTCTGCCACACCTGCCACACCCTCATCTTTTGCTTTTCTTGCAGTGATGTTCTACTGCCTCTAGATAAATAACTCCGCTTGGTCTGGTCTTCGGTGCAACCCTACTAAGATTCCAGAATATGAATCTCACCTCAGGGCAGCCAGATGGAGTTGTTGCCCTTGTGAACAGCTCTGATTACCTTTCCAGTCTATGTCCTGGGGAGATGGCTCAGCTCCTAGACCTGTGATACATGAAATGCCTCACGGTCTCAGGTGAGGCAGAGCAAACGCTGCCGTCCTACACATGTGGCCTCCATGGGGTCCCAGCTGTGCCTGACGGTGAGGACATGAATTTTTTGTTCTTCCCCTTCGATTACTGGGAGAATACCAAGTTGCCTTTGAGCATTTCTACTGGGACATGGATCAGCCAGCGATTCCTCCAGAGTGCTCCTGGCTAACCCGGTGCTCTTTCTTGGAATGGCATTGCCTGCTCTGTGGGTGCAGTTCCAAGAAGGATTATTGCAGACAGTGAACTGTCTCGGGCAGCTGAGAGGCACAGGTCAGTGTGTGTGGCTGGCGGTCTGGCTGGCCAGCTGGGTGCCTGCCTGAACCAATCCGTCCCAGCAGCTGTGGACCGCACGCCTTATGGGGCTGCCACCTCCTGGAGTTGCGTAGTGCAAGGCCCTCCACCGCAAGCTCTGGGGGCTGCCCCCTTCGAGGCTGGGCACTACAAATGTGTGTGTATCTGGGCGGAATGAGGTAGGAGCGTGGGAAAACAGCAGCGCCACACACACCCTCCTGATGATGCCGAGTGGGCAATGGAGGGCTCTGGGGACATCAAGGACTGTGTTGATCAGACTCTAAGATCCAGCACCTCCATTTCCAGCTCACTGGGGATCCCTCTCAAATTATGTTGAGATGAGATGGACCCAAGGGGATGAAGTTTAACACAGTCATTCTTGAACTTAACCTTGGCTGAATGGAGGCTATGTTCTTGTCTATTTTCCAGAGCTCCTAGTCTAGAATTAAACATAGTGAATTTAGGGACCACCCTTCCCTCACAACGGGCTTCCCTGGTGGCTCAGATGGTAAAGAATCTGCCTGCAATACAGGAGACTTGGGTTCGATCCCTGGGTTAGGAAGATTCCCTGGGGAAGAATTCTTGCCTGGAGAATTCCATGGACAGAGGAGCCTGGCAGTCTACAGTCTAGGGGGTCACAAAGAGTGAAACATAGCTGAGTAACTAATATTCCCTCACAATACATAGAAATGCATTTCACCGCTACTAACCCATTCTAGTGTTCTCGCCTGGAGAATCCCAGGGATGGGGGAGCCTAATGGACTGCCAGCTACGGGGTTGCAGAGTCGCCCACGACTGAAGCAACTTAGCAGCAGCAGCCTATTATTAACTTTGTCCTGAGTATATCACTAGAAAAGCTTAGCTCCTATTGTATTATGCTTTGAAATGCAACCCTGTCGGGCAAATGTGTGTAGGGAAGTGAAAAGAGGAGGGCCAGATGTCCTATTGTACAAATAGAAGAAGATCAATGAAATTTCAAACCGGTTCTTCCACTACTTGCTGCAGAATCTTGGGCAAATTACTAAAATCTCCATTTTCTCAAACAGGTCAGTAGTGTTTATCTTCAGTTTGTTTCCAAAATTAACTTGATACAACATATAGAAAATTCTTAGCACTGTGCCGCGGCCAGCACAGTCAAGGAGCAACCCCCGTAAGGAGGACGCGAAGGAGAACGCCCGCTTAGAAAAAATAAGATGACAGAAAGATGGGGTTGAGAGGATCAGACCTCATTGTCTGATACCGACTTTATTAGGTATTCAGTATATATAGGATAACATACATGGTTTATGACATCTGCTAGGTTATTTTTACCTAGATAATTACTCACCAGACCTTCACCACTGTGTGCAGAGCATAAGGCCTTGAAGTGCGATAAGCACCTGTGACCAGAACATAGTGACCAGACATCTTGGAGACACAAGGTCGTAAACACATTCTTCAGGGAGGCGGGACAGAGAGCTTAGGGCAATGCCTAGGGGCTCAGCAATATCGCTAAGCAGCTCCCAAAACTTAACCCTTCACGGGCAGTCCCCCGCAGCACTGCCTCTGAAACAGATAAGTGCTCAGGAATATGAGCTATGATGATATTGTTCTATTTTTGTTGTTGTTGATAAATCATCTGAATGCTTCTAAGAAAGGATCAAAGTTAAGCTGACAATTTAGGGCAGTGACTTTCATCACTGAGCACAACCTGGCCTGTACTAACCTGACATGTTCTCAGCCTCATTGCTGACATAAAAAGTACAGGTTCCAAGGAACAGCCAATTGCTCTAATTAAGCCAGGAGTAGGGTCACTGTGGCTGGCACTTTCCACCTGCCCAAAAGATAATGGTTCAGATGGAACCCTGCTTTTCCATTCAAGTCCTGAGTCACTTATGTAAGTGACCCCACTGTGACTAGCCAGCTAGGACAGATTCAGAGAAAAATATCAGCCTTCACATCGACTCTTTTCTGCATGAGAAATCCTCATAGTCTCAGGAGTCCTAATCATAAGTTTGTCCTTGCACAACCAGGAGGGGAAGAGAACAGGAAGGTATGCTACATCTCTTGTCCTTGAGCTGGATCTAAGGAAAGGGCTTTTGTTTTACGATCTTGAGTGCCAAGCAAGCTTTCTCTGAACTACTCTTGGGTTGGAGAAAGTGGAGCTAAGTTCTTCCTACTGTCAGGGTAGTAATCCCATATTGTTTATTGGCAGCTCAGCACTATTCCCCATCTTACCTACTCTGCCCTGTACTGTGGTGAATGGAAGCCTGAGTACTAGAGTATCCCCAGATTCCTTGCCAGGGCTCTGGGCTAGATTGCTCTACGCTAGGTGCCTGCATAGGATTTAGGATATGAGAAATTGGTGAAGACATTGTATTGCTCCTCGGGCAACGATGAACAGACATGAGGCTTTAGCAGATGTGAGGTGCTTCAGAGGCACCCCTCTGCAAGTCGCCAGTGCTGGGGCTGCAGCCAGTAGTGATCACTTCTAGTTTCTTCTGGCTGCAGTGACTTCCTGCTTCTGAGTCCTGGAAGTGAGTCTCAGAGCCAGACGTGACTTCCCCTCACTTCCATTCCTCAGCCCCTTCCAACTGTTCAGCAAGCATCGAATTCCCTGGACTAAATCCTCTTCTGCTGAAAATACCAAGAATGGTTACTTCTGTTTTCCTGACCCATAGAAAGTGCCAGGCTTGAGACATCTTATTGGCTGCATTATTGGCTGGTTTTTTTCTGGCATTATTGAATCTTTACTGAAGTAGTCCAGGCAAATTAATGATCTTCGTGTCTTATCTCTGCCCCAATGACCCCAAACTCTTTTTTTTCCCCAGGGAAATAAAGACAGAAAAGAAAGGTTTCCCTGCACAAAGATAAGCCATGTTCTCTATCCATTTGAAACATCTTTTAAAAACACAAATATCTACTGGAAGCTGAATGCCCCATAAATTACTTTGATTTGATAATCACATCATCTAACTCATATCTAATACCATTTCAGAAAAAGAGCTTAATTTAATTTTATGCATGACGAGTGTTATAAATGCATTACCAGTCATCAGAGTAAAAGAAAAAAAAAACCCCGTATTTTAAGCATCTTGACAAGTCAAGTTGTTTTGATTCTTTCAATGCCTGCTTCTCTTACCTACATGCATATGTAATTTTACATTATGTGAAAATACATTTTACATAAAATTTACATAAATACATAATTTTTACATTATGTAAAATTTCATAATGCTAACCATTGTGAAAACACAATTCTATAATTTGCTTTTTTGTATTTAATAGTACTTTAATAAAATTTCCATCTTATCATGTAGCTGTCCTAATTGTCATGTTTAATTACTTCATAATATTTAGTTGGGTGAATTGATCATAATTTACTAACATTTCCCCTATGGTTGAATACTTAGGCAGGTTCGAATTATTTTGTTAGTATGTTTAATGCTCCAGTGCACATCTTTTTCTTCTGTTGATTAACCTCCTTGGGATAAATTCCCACGAGTGGAATTTCTAGGGCAGGAAGTCTAGCTGGCTTGATTTCCACTCTCCATTTCCTCTGGCATGATTTCCACTCCTCTCTCACCTAGCCCCCATGGTTTCATGCCTGATAAGTTACTTGGAGAGGCTTTATAGATGGCTCAGCTGTAAAGAATCTGCCTGCCAAACAGGAAATATAGGAGAAGAGGGTTTGATTCCTGGGAAGATCCCCTAGAGGAGGAAATGGCAACCTACTTCAATATTCTTGCCTGGAGAATTCCATTGACAGAAGAGCCTGGTGTGTTACAGTCCAGAGGGGTTGCAAAGTGTCAGACACAACTGAGTGACTGAGCGCACGCGCGCACATGCACACACACACACACACACACACACACACAATTTCAGAGAGCCAGTCTGAATCCCATTTTTCCAGTTTGCTGGTGCTTATTGAATGTTAGACATTGTGTTAAGAATTTTATATATGTAATGGAAAGAAAGAATTGTTGCAGTTTGAATTTAGAAAGGTGGCAGAAATCTATTAAGGGGTAAAAAACAACCCTGTGTTTTTGTTAGTTGGCTATAAAAGTGGAAACATCTCTGAACAGAATCAAACAGGAATAAGTTTAGCAAAAAACAAACAAACAAACAAACAAACAAACAAAAACAGTGAGGGGCAGGGGAAAGGGGTATTGTTCTCTATGACAGAGTGAAAAGAAAAGTCTTGGAGAACTCTAGAGCTGTCTTCTGCTGGGTCCTTAAGAAGGTACTGGTGACTTGGAAAAAGAGATATAATCTAACTCTGACTGTGCATTACAATTACATGGGGGACTGTGACTTTTATGATTTTTTTAAAAATTGAAAAAAAAGAAATTCTAGCTTGCTTACAGAAAAGTACACACATCATATGTGTACAGCCTGGTGGGTTTTCACAAGTAAGCACACTTGTGCAGTCATCACTCACATGAAGGAAATATCACCAGCATCCAGAGGTCCTCTTCCTGCCCTTCCCCTGCTTTACCTAGGTAGCAGCCTAGGTGCCATGGATTATGCCATGGATTAGTTTTGCCTGGACCTGAATTTTATAAAAATGAAGTAATAAAGTGGGTATACTTTTTTGCTGAGCTTCTGTCTTAAACATTATTTTGTGAGATTCAGCTTTGTTGATACAAGTAGCAGGAATTTGGTCCTTTTCATTCATGTATAGCATGACTATACCAAAAATGTATACGGATATGTCTGTATTTTTGTCTACCACTAATGTATATTAGTCTTGCTTCTAGTGTTTTCCTTATTTTTGGTATTCTTTTAAAACATTTAAAATTATGGTAAAATATCTTTAACAAAATTTTAACCATTTTGAAGTGTATAATTTGGCTGCATTAATTCACTATCTGCTATTTACTTCCAGGACATTAAAAAAAATAACAACTTTATTGAGATTTGATTCACCTACCATACAATTCATCAATTCAATGGTTTTTAGTATATTCACAAAATTATGCAACCATTGTTACAATCAGTTTTAGAATTTTTATCATCCCAATCAGAAATGCCATACCCATTAACAGTCACCCTACTCCCATCAGCCAGCCCTAGGCAACCACTAATCAACTTTCTTTACCTGCAGGTATATAAATGTCCCCATTCTGGACACTTCATGTAGATAGAATCAGAAAAGGTCTTTGTGGCAGACTCTTTCACTTGGCATAACATTTTAAAACATGTTATACAGCCTGCATCAGTATTTCACTCCTCTTTATCGCCGAATCACATTCCATTGTGTGAGTATAAACATTTTATTTCTCTTCTTCATCAGCTGATGGACATTTGAATTGTTTCCAGTTTTTGGCTGATGAATAGTGCTGCTATAAACATTTGTGTACAACTGTTTCTCTGAACTTATGTTTTCATTTCTCTTGGGTATACATACCAAGGAGTGGAATTTCTGGGTCATATGGTAACTCTACATTTAACATTTTCAGAAACTTCCTGACTGCTTTCCAAAGTGGGCTCCAGTAATGTGGAGTACATTACATGGTACTACCAGTAATGTGAAGGTTCTAATTGCTTTACATCCTCACTAATGCTTGTAATTGTCATCTTTTGATGATAGCCATTATAGTGAGTATAAAATGGTATCTCCTCCTGTTTTTATTTGCATTTTCCTGATGTCAATGATACTGAGCATTTTCCTGTGTGGTTATTGGCCATTTGTATATCTTCTTTGGAGAAATGTCTTCAGATACTTTGTCTTATCTGTTTTTATTATTGAGTTGCAAGAGTTCTTTCTACATTCTAGATAGAAATTCCTTATAGATATAAGATTCACAAATAGATTCTCCCATCTTGTAGACTGTCTTTTCACTTGCTTGATGTAATCGTTTGAAGTACTAAAGCTTTCAATATTGACAAAGTACAATTTATCCTCTTTTCTCTTTTGTTTTTGTGCTTTAGGTGTCATATCTAAAAATCTGTCCAACCCCAAAATCTATTGTTTACAAAGATTGTGCCTAGTTTTCTTCTCAAAGTTTATTGTTTTAGTTTTTATATTTTGAAATTTGATCCATTTTTTCCTGAATATTCTTGTTTGTGACTTTTAGTAAATATATGTACACATTTCTTTGGGTGTATACATAAGAAACGAATCACTGGGACATAGAGGGGGTTGTATGTTCAGCTATAATCTTGTAAAACAGTTTTTCAAACTTGTTGCACCAATTTATCATCTGGTTCACAGCATATGAGAGCTTTGTTGCTATATCCTTGCCAACACTCGGTGTCCTTTTCATTTTAACTTTTCTAGTAATGTTTACTGGTATTGTGTTGTGGTTTTCTTATGCATTCCTTTGAGGACTCAGTTCAGTTCAGTTGCTCAGTCATGTCCGACTCTTTGCGACCCCATGAATTGCAGCATGCCAAGCCTCNAATGCCATTCTCCCAAATCATCCCACCCTTTCCCTCTCCCTCAGAGGCCAAAAGTCCGTTCTATATGTCTATAATTCTTATATGTAAATTTGCAAACCTGATCAGGAGGTTAGGTTTGTGTCATTTTGCTTTTCTTTTCTCATCTTTTAGTATCTTTTCCTTATGATTCTGGATCCCTGCAACTCTTGGGAATGCATAGTCTATGTCATTACTGCCTTATTGTGAATTAATAATGAAAAATATTTGCTCTAAAAGCAAGATTGCAAACTTTCAACAGCCTGATTATGATGATGGTTACACATATTTATGGGGCTTCCCAGGTGGTGCTAGCGGTAAAGAACCTGCCTGCCAATGCAGGAGACCCAGCTTCAATCCCTGGGCTGGGAAGATCCCAAGATCCCCTGGAAGAGGGCATGGCAACCCACTCCTGTGTTCTTGCATGGAGAATTCCATGGACAGAGGAGCCTGATGGGCTACAGTTTGTGTGGTCACAAAGAGTCGGACACAACTGAGTGACTAACACTTTCATTTTCACACATATTTATACATGTGTTGAAATTTGAATAACTATGCACCAAAANTTCTTGCATGGAGAATTCCATGGACAGAGGAGCCTGATGGGCTACAGTTTGTGTGGTCACAAAGAGTCGGACACAACTGAGTGACTAACACTTTCATTTTCACACATATTTATACATGTGTTGAAATTTGTATAACTATGCACCAAAAAAGGTTAATTGTACAGTATGATATTTTTAAAAATAAAAAATAAGCATAAAAAAGAATTACAGAGACATTATTAATGTTAGAATTTCACAGTCTTGCAGAGAAGCCGGACCTATAACACTATAGATGTCCTCATTTTCTCCACCAGTCCTGATCTTAATTCTTAATGTTGAAAGAACAGAGGTAGAGTTCCTGAGTCAAGTTCACTCCAGCTAGGGCTGGATATTTGGCACAATACCTGACAAGATGTGGTAGTTATGGAATATTAGTACCTAAGACTATTCAAGATGTCCAGTTCTAACTGGACATGANAATCTCCACACTGTTTTCCACAGTGGCTGTACTAGTTTACATTCCCACCAACAGTGTAAGAGGGCTCCCTTTTCTCCAAACCCTCTCCAGAATTTATTGCTTGTAGACTTTTGGATAGCAGTCATTCTTACTAGCATGAAAAGGTACCTCATTGTGGTTTTGATTTGCATTTCTCCTATAACGAGTGATGTTGAGCATCTTTTCATGTGTTTGTTAGCCATCTGTATGTCTTCTTTGGATAAATATCTATTTAGTTCTTTGGTCCATTTTTTGATTGAGTCATTTATTTTTCTGGAATTGAGCTGCAGGCATTGCTTGTATATTTTTGAGATTAGTTGCTTGTCAGTTGCTTCATTTGCTATTATTTTCTCCTACTCCAAAGGCTGTCTTTTCGCCTTGCTTATAGCTTCCTTTGTTGTGGAGAAGCTTTTAATTTTAATTAGGTCACATTTGTTTATTTTTGCATTTATTTCCAGTATTTTGGGAGGTGGGTCATAGAGGGTTCTGCTGTGATTTATGTCAGAGAGTGTTTTGTCTATGTTCTCTATAGGAGTTTTATAGTTTCTGGTCTTAATTTTGGCATCTTTTCATGTGTCTGAGATGCAGAATACTTTCATGAAATCAAATATATTTTTATGAAATCAGAATATTTTAATGAACCCTTTGCTTTGAGTCAGAAACAGGAAGTATATTAGGTCAGTATTGCATTTTTCAGCATAAACTTTTTTTTAAACCATTGTTTATTATATTACTGTGAAACTTAAACAAACTTCATTTGTCTTATTCCTTTGTTTCTTACACAGTTCTAGAAAGTAATTCTAGCCCCTTAAAGTGAAAAAATTGGCTTAAAGCTCAACATTCAGAAAACTAAGATCATTGCATCCAGTCCCATCACTTCATGGGAAATAGATGGGGAAACAGTGGGAACAGTGGCAGACTTTATTTTGGGGGGCTCCAAAATCACTGCAGATGGTGACTGCAGCCATGAAATTAAAAGATGATTGCTCCTTGGAGGGAAAGTTATGACCAACCTAGATAGCACATTAAAAAGCAGAGACATTACTGTCAACAAAGGTCTGTCTAGTCAAGGCTATGGTTTTTCCAGTGGTCATATATGGATGTGAGAGTTGGACTATAAAGAAAGCTGAGTGCTGAAGAATCGATGCTTTTGAACTGTGATGTTGGAAAAAACTCTTGAGAGTCCCTTGGATTACAAGAAGATCCAACCAGTCTATCTTAAAGGAGATCAGTCCTGAGTATTCTTTGGAAGGACTGATGTTGAAGCTGAAACTCCGATATTTTAGCCACCTGATGCTAACAGCTGACTCATTTGAAAAGACCCTAATGCTGGGAAAGATTAAGGTCAGGAGGAAAAGGGANGTGACTTATATTTTTCTTCTAGTGAAATTTTGTCATCTGGTAATAACCCACCTATGAGTACTGATGAATAAAGTTTTTCTAACCAAACCTTAGATTCACAGTTTATTCTGATATGGCCCGATGAATTTCAAATGGTCTTGCCTTCCTAACAATGAGGAAAAAGCGATAAACTTTCTAAGATAATAACCAGAATGTTACCACTGGATGTTCCTTATTAAATGACAAAGAAATTCAGCTTTAGTTGCTGAACAGAACTTTGACGTAACTAGGGAGCCCAAAACACTTCCAACCCCCTCTATTTATAATTATCTCCAGTATAAACTAATACATGTGGGTAGGACAACTGACAAAAATATGTACAAAGCGTGTCAATGAAACGGATTTTGAAATGTTTTTCAGAGAAGACTCTAAAAGAGAAAATTCTAACAATTGACTTTTTAAAAAATAGCAAATTTCCAAAATGATATTTCATTCATGTAACAAACATTTATCATGCACCTATTATGTGTCTGTCAGAAAGAACAGGATGAGCAAAACTTCAGTGTGAGAATGAGAAAAAATGAGAACAGCCAGAAGCCTCCCTAACATGAGGTGAATTTAGGAAGGCCTCCAAGAAGGACTGGCTAAATAATTTGTGGAGCCCAGCACAAAATGAAAATGTGGGGCACCTTGCTCAAAATTACTAAGAATTTCAAGACAGTGACAGCAGAGTGTGTAATCAAACAGAGGATCCTTTTCAGTGCAGGTCATATGTGTGATTGCACAGGTCACACTCCCATGAAGCTGACCCTGGTGCTACACCTGTGGTTCATCTTAAAACCGATGCAAGTGTTCAAGTGATAGAGGAACTTGATTAAAGTAGTGTCTTGAAAATAATGAATCCATCAAGCATGTGATGATAAAAGAAATCCATGAGAGGATAGCTGTGGAGAATGTGAAGAGTAAGTAAATGTGCGAAGGATAATCAGGAATCTCAGCTGGAAGGACTGAGATCCTGAAACAAGAAGAAACTCTGAAAATGGAAAGAGAGGGGCAAATCTGCAGGAATGAAGCATAGATTCAATATTAAGTTGAGAAAACAGACATCTTGAGTTAAACAATACAATTTACCAGAATTGCATGTGTCTGGCTATATGTGCTTAGAAGGGTGAGTTAGGATTTTCCAAAGAAAAGAGAAGGATACAAAACTGAGTGATACTTGCTCAAGGTTCACTCAAAGCGGGGAATCTTATGTCTGGTGTGTGTGTTAGTCATTCAGTCGTGTCCGATTCTTTGTGAACCCATGGACTGTAGTCCACCAGGCTCCTCTGTCCATGAGATTCTCCAAGCAAGAATCCTGGAGTGGCTTGCCATGCCCTTCTCCAGGGGATCTACCTGACCCAGGGATCACACCCAGGTCTCCCACATTGCGGGCAGATTCTTTACCATTTGAGCCACTCAGGAAACATGGTATAAACCATATCTGGAACTCAGGGTAAAACAGATTCAAGGAAAGCAGGACTGAGCAGGGCAAATACAAGAATGAAAAAAGAAAAGAAAGTTTAAAAGTCACCATGAATGGGAGTCTGGGGAAGTAACTGTCTGTATGGGGATTCAGGGAAATTGTATGAAACTTCTGTAGAGAAATTTTGTTATATTTTAAGAAGATCTTTACTTTTGTCTTACTATATGATCTACTGGATCGGACTTAGCTTTTGCATTTCTCTTTTGAACAGGATAGATATTACATGGCTCATTCATTCTTCCAAAGAACACAGATAAACCTTATTTTAAAATATATACAGAATAAAACTTATTGAACAATTCAGCTTTTTAACAGGATATGAGATCTCAGAGTGAAATCTTTATAGGAAAAGAGGGTTCGTATTACAATTAAATTGCCTTGTAAGAGTTTTTGGTTAGATTTAACAGGAAAAGTGAGGTTTCTATAAATGGTGATTGCAAATGAAAGCCTAGAAGTGTCTGCATTTCATCTGATTACTTTTAAGGAGCCAATTGGCTGTTTTCCTTTCATTAAGGGAAGCAATGTTCCTGAGGAATTAATGAGTTTCTTCATCAGTTCTTGGGATGCACATAAAGTTCCTCTAAAACAACTCACCAAATGGTCATTTATACTAGCTCTAGAACAAGTATGCCAGAGACCTATAGAAATCTTGCTCTCTCCTTGCCAGTTTGCCATGGGTAAACAACAGAGCAGGCCCAGTTTAACTCAGCATTAATTTTCAACCAAGTTTTGAAATTAAGACCCTTAGAATAATCAGAAAAGGTCCTTCAGATTCCCATGATAATGCACTGACCTCAGCACTTCACTGGCTGTTTCAAGAATTATTTGCAGGCCTGAAAGTAAAGTTTGTAACTTCACACACACACACAGACAGACACACACACACACACTGTCTTCATTCCAGTTAGCAGGACGGCAGGTGCCGGGACTGTAACTTTTACAACCTTGCCCTGAGTCAGTCTCTCACTCTCCTGACTGCCCCCTCTTCTCACCTCTCCCCATCCCCCAACACACCAAAAAAAGTAAAAGCAAAAGAAGACTGTGTCACACCTGAGTGACTGTTGAACTCCTTTGCTTAAATGTTTAGTATTTTATCAAAAAAAGAAAAAAGTTGGTCATTCTGAAAGTACAGAAAATGCAATCCTATTTAGAGCAACGGTGAAATCAAACATTGTGTGCTCACTGCAAAGTTTGCAACATTTGACAAATTGTAATTCTGTTCTTTGCAAACTTCTAAACACTTCCTGCTAAGTGACAACAAGCTTCAGCAAGTTTCCACAAACCTTCTGCAGCTTCTTCATCTCACTATAAAGAACAGATGCCGTTTAGGGGCTGCTGTGAGCTCTTCTGTTCTCTGTACAATATGTACGCACACAAAAAGGAATTCACATTCTATGAAAACGTGATAGCCAAGGCCTCCAGAAAGCTTCAGCAGTAAGTGCACAGCACTCCAACAGCTGGCCTAAATCAAGGGCTCTCTGTCAATCACAGAGAAATGTGACAGACTTGTGACTTGGTGGCAAAAGTGACAAAATTTACAGTTTGAGAGAATCGCATCAATAACAAAATAATTTGTGTTGTTAAAATATACAAAGATGCTCCAAGTTGTTTTCTAACAAGTTTAATTAAAGTGAATGTATATTTTCATATTTAATATTCGAAAAACTGAAAAAGTAGGTAAATAAATATAGTTCTAGTCATTTTCAAATAAGAAATTAGAGCAAAGCAAATATATTGGCACTGCTTCTCACCAGGAGGATTAATGCCAATAAATTCAAGTTATCAAAAAAGAACTAATGCATTCTGTGGAATTCAATAATTTCACTGTGTACTTGATGTGCAAGTGTACTTTTTTAGTAAACTCAGTCCCTCTAAATATAAATCTACTCACAGAATACAAAGGTAGATATTTGCCAGTGCAAAAATTTATTTTATAACACTTTCCATGGATTTTTATTGTGTAATTTAAATTTTTAATCCAATATCCTTAAAAACAAAGTTGCTTTCAGACTCTGTATTCTATTCACTACAAAAAAAATTGTTCATAGTCTAAAACTGTGCTTTCTAGACATTAACATTATTAAGATCTTGATCTTAAGATACATCTGTGATATTCATCAAAAATAACAACTACTAGACCTTCCACCAGAAAGTTATGACCAACCTAGACAGCATATTAAAAAGCAGAGATATTATTTTTCCAACAAATGTCCGTCTAGTCAAGGCTATGGTTTTTCCTGTGGTCATGTATGGATGTGAGATTTGGACTGTGAAGAAAGCCAAGCGCTGAAGAATTGATGCTTTTGAACTGTGGTGCTGGAGGAAGATTCTTGAGAGTCACTTGGACTGCAAGGAGATCCAACCAGTCCATCCTAAAGGAGATCAGTCCTGGGTGTTCACTGGAAGGACTGATGCTGAAGCTGAAACTCC
>SJYV01017320.1:0-12859 GCA_006410875.1 Neotragus pygmaeus
CTGAACTATTGCTGGGGAGACCCTGCCTGCCCTGGGGCTTCTGCATTTAACCCCATTATCTCCCCAGGTCACAGGGAGCCCCTTTAACAGTTTTCCCCAACATTTAGGCTGGCTCTGGCGGTGCAGAGTGGGATAGAGAATTCATCTCTGGAGTAACTGACACCATCTGGGGCTCTGCTCCCAGCTTGCCTCCCTGTGATGGAATCTACCTTCCTTTCGGGCAGCTGTGGGCACCTCCTTCGTGTACCTGGGGGAGGAAGACATCTGAGTTGTTCAAGGCTCCTGGCTGGTCACTCAAGGACCTGCGGCAGGTGGGAAAGAACAGAACTTGTTTTCTCCAAACCCATCTTTACACCCTGTTGGGAGAGACAAGCATGCGTTTTGGGGAACATGGAAGAGCTTTGACAGAACAGAAGTCCTTTTCTCACCAAGACTCAATCACACCGAAATTCCACAGCTGGAAATTAATTGTCTCGGGCCGGGCAGTGCCCTCACCTCACCACTACATGTGCTGTGCTGTGCTCAGTCCCTCAGTCGTGTCCAGTTCTATGACCGCACGGACTCTAGCCTGGCCAGCTTCTCTGTCCATGGGGTGTCCCAGGCAAGAAGACTGAGCAGGTTGCCATTCTCTCCTCCAGGGGAGCTTCCCAACCCAGGGATCGAATCCACATCTCTTGCTCTCCTGCATTAGCAAGTGGGTTCTTTATCATTAGCACCACCTGAGAAGCCCTCAAGGCATCCTTTAAAAATCACTAATAATAGCTAACCTTTCTTTGCTGTTCTGTAGAATATAAAGTACCCCAGCACCCCACCCATCCAGAATGCTCCAGCACCCAACCCTCTTTTCTGCCTATAGTGAGTAGTGAGTACCAAGATCTATTATCTTCTTTAAAAAAAAAAAATGTTGAGTCTCAACTCTGTCATACTATTCTCTGTGATATTTAATGCACTTTTAAAAATATTTCAATTATGTTTTGCATGTTTTTGATGTTCAGAAGATATGAATTTTTATATATGACTTTCCTTTATATTGATATTTTTATATTATTCTTAGTCCCTTTTCTTCTTAGGATTCTAATAATTGTTTTGCCCCCTTAAATAATTTCCTTGTACTTTTTCACTCATTTTCCAATGAATTAGCTCATTCTTTTCTCTTAGATTTTATAGTTCTCCTTTGTTTGAACCTGTATCATATATATGGTATACTGCTACCTATGTCCACACCTTGGTTATGGTTTTATTGTTACAATTTAATGTATGTTCCCCATTAATTGTTTTGCAGAGTGTCCACATTAAAATTGTCAATGGGTAAAGCTTGTTTCAAGATGTTTCTTCAGAAAGGGATTGTGAATATAATTTTCTCTGAGTTATTGTATATTTATGAGTTTGTTAGTTTAGCAGTTGAACAATAACTTGGCTTGATATAAAATCCTTGGCTCACAGAAAAGAGATATAATAGGCATATAACATTATATTAGTACTAGGTGTACATAATAATTCTATATTTGTATATATTTGAAATAATCATCGTAATAAGTTTAAGTAACATTTGCCACCACAAATAATTACAAAAATTTTTTTCTTGTGATGAAGATTTTTAAGATCTACTTTCTTAGCAACTTTCAACCTTCAACTATGCAATACAGTATTATTAACTATAGTCCCCATGCTGACATTATATACAGATGATCAAATTATTTTATAACTGGAAAACTATACCTTTTAACTCCCTGGATGCATTTCTCCCACCCCACCCTCCATCTCTGACAACCACCAGTCTGTTCTCTGCGACTATGAGCCTTAGGGTTTGTTTTTGTTGGTTGTTGCTTAGAGTCTACATATAAGAAAGATCATACACTATTTGTTTGTCTGACATTTCACTTAGCATAATGCCCTCAAATTCTAACCATGTTATTGCAAAGGGCAAGATTTCATTATTTTTTTATGGTTGAGTAATACTTCATTGTGTGTGTGTACACACACGTATCTTCTTTATCCATTCATCCATCATTGGACATTGGCTATTTACAATGGCCATCATAACTTGGCTATTGTAAATAATGCTATGATGAGCATCAGGGTGCATGTATCTTTTCCAGTTACTGTTTTCATTTTCTTCAGATAAATACTCAGAAGTGTAATTGCTGGATGATATGGTAGTTCTGGTATGATATGACCTGCCTCTTGAGAAACCTATATGCAGGTCAAGAAGCAACAGTTAGAACTGGACATGGAACAACAGACTGGTTCCAAATAGGAAAAGGAGTACATCACGGCTGTATATNAAAGAGATGGGAATACCAGACCACTTTACCTGCCTCCTGAGAAATCTGTATGCAGGTCAAGAAGCAACAGTTAGAACTGGACATGCATGGAACAACAGACTGGTTCCAAATGGGGAAAGGAGTACATCAAGGCTATATATTATCACCTTACTTATTTAACTTCTATGCAGAGTACATCACGCGAAATCTTAAGCTGAATGAAGCACAAGCTGGAATCAAGATTCCCAAGTCAAGTATCAATAAACTCAGAAATGCAGATGATACCACCCTTATGGCAGAAAATGAAGAGGAACGAAAGAGCCTCTTGATGAAAGTGAAAGAGGAGAGTGAAAAAGCTGGCTTAAAACTCAACATTCAAAAAAACTAAGATCATGGCATCCAGTCCCATCACTTCACGACAAATAGATGGAGAGACAATGGAAACAGTGACAGACTTTATTTTGGGGGGCTCCAAAATCACTGCAGATGGTGACTGCGTGAAATTAAAAGACGCTTGCTCCTTGGANCAGCGAGGCGACCGTGGTACACAGCCTGGATTTCTTGAGAAGAGTACCATGGCACACAGCCCAGACATTGGCAAAGAGGAACCAGGGCACAGAGACGGGAACAGGTCACAAGCCGAGGGTGGAACACAAGCTGAACCTCAGCACAGGGTGACCGCGGCACACAGCCCGGACCTGGGGAGATGGCGACCTCGGCACACAGCCCGGACCTTGGAACAGGGCGATTGCAGCACACAGCCCGGACCTCTGCAGAAGGCTAACTCGGCACACAGCCTGGACCTCGGAACAGGGCGACTGTGGCACACAGCCCGGACCTCAGCACAGAGGGAACGCAGCACAGAGCCCAGAACTCATCGCATCCGAGGGCGGAACACAGCCTGGACTCGGTGCAGGGTGACCGCGGCACACAGCCCGAACCACAGTGAAGAGCAACCGAGGCACACAGCACAGACCTCGGCGCAGGTCGACCCTGCACAAAGCACCGACATCGGGACATGGTGACAGTGGCACACAGACCAGATATTGGCACAGGGCAACTGCGGCACACAGCCCGACCTTGGAGTAAGGCTACCGTGGCACACAGACCGGACCTGGGCACAGGGCGACCACTGCACACAGCCCAAACCTCAGTGAATGGCGACCACAGCACAAAGCCCAAAAATCTGTGCAGGGCCACTGAGGCACAGAGCTTGGAACTCGTCGCTAGTCAACAGCGGAACACAGCCCGGATCTCCGCACTGGGCAACTGCCACACACTGGCTGGACCTCTGTGTGGGGCTAGTGCGGCACACAGTGCGTAAATATGTGTAGGGCAACTGGGTTACAGAGCACGGAACTTGTCGCTAGCCGACCACGGAACACAGCCCGNCCCGGTGGGTGTGCCCTCATCCTCTCGTCCTCTCTTCCCCCTGCCTGGGAACCAGCTCTGTTGCACCTTTTAGGGGTCCTCATATCACACCGTGGCTATGGTACAGGTGGACAGACATCCCTACCGGCTCTCTGAGGGGTGATCGGGCATGAGGCTGGGAGCTCCAGGACCCAGCAGCTCCGTGTGCCGCGTGCCTTGCTGGGCCTGGCACGACGCACCCTGAGGGCGGCAGGTCACACCCATGGACACCTGGAAAACCACCTGGCCGTGGCTTTGGGGGAAGCGTGTCCTGGACGAGTAAGAAACAGCCCCCAGCTGCGCGGCCAGCACAGCGGTCAGCAGTCACCTGCTGCCTGTTTTCGGAGTCTGATCAGCAGCTCCGGCTGGAGGCCTCTCCTAGCAGCTGTCTTCCGAGAGGTCTGACTTGTGACTGCTGGGCTGGAGGGCTGGTGGCCAAGGCCTCGGGGTCTCTCCACTGCATTGACTGGGCAACAGAGTGGCGGCTGTCCCCCGGGCAGGTGTCCAGGGGCCTCGGCAGTGTTCATGTCACCTAGGAGTCGGTTGGCTGCACGACCACCCCTAGCTCAGGTTAAAATAACCCCCAAGGGCATGAAGCCTAGGAGGCCCATCTTGGAGAATGGCTGCTTTCATGAGAGAAGGCCCGTCACTGGCTGCTTAGTAAAAGTAGCTGGCAACTGACACCTAGGGGACGCCAAGCAGGGTCTGTGACTCGGGGCTAGGTAAGCAGCGGTCTCCTAGAAAAGGTTTCATTTCTCCTGAGCCCAGGGAAGATGGGTGGAAACCCCAGGCCCAGTACTGAGGACAGCAGGGAGGGGCTGGGGCCCAGGGAGGGAAATGCTGCTGCTGCCTCCCGTTGAGAGAGCCTCCGGCTGCACCACAGGGGCCAGCATCCGCCTGTGTCCCCTCTGTGCCCTCACGCATGGTGGCTCCTTCCTTTCCTGCCCTCTCTCCTTCTTGAGAGTTCCTTGGACTGCAAGGAGATCCAACCAGTCCATTCTGAAGGAGATCAGCCCTGGGATTTCTTTGGAGGGAATGATGCGGAAGCTGAAACTCCAGTACTTCGGCCACCTCATGCGAAGAGTTGACTCATGGGAAAAGACTCTGATACTGGGANCTTGCAAGGAGATCCAACCAGTCCATTCTGAAGGAGATCAGCCCTGGGATTTCTTTGGAGGGAATGATGCGGAAGCTGAAACTCCAGTACTTCGGCCACCTCATGCGAAGAGTTGACTCATGGGAAAAGACTCTGATACTGGGAGGGATTGGGGGCAGGAGGAGAAGGGGACGACAGAGGATGAGATGGCTGGATGGCATCACTGACTCGTGAGTCTGAGTGAACTGTGGGAGTTGGTGATGGACAGGGAGGCCTGGCATGCTGCGATTCATGGGGTCGCAAAGAGTTGGACACGACTGAGCGACTGAACTGAACCAAACTCCCTTCTGGGGTCACTGACCTTCAACTGGAATGCAAGGGAGGCACCCTGGGGCCTTTGGCCTTGGAAACCAGTCCACAGATTAGGGTGTCCTTGGAAGATTCTTGCCAAGAGGCTCTGAGGAGCCTGGGGGGCTTGGGGGAGGGCCCAGGGACAGCCCGGTCCTAGATATTCTCTGAAGGATTGGGGTCAGATCAGAGGTCCTTCCGGAGAATGAAAAGGAGGTGCACAGAAGCCATTCTGGGTAGCAGAATAGCCAGCTCTCTCCATCCCCACCCAGGGGGCAGCAGAGTGGTTGGGATGACGTTTCCAGGAGACCTTAGGTGAGCGTGGCTGAGCCTGTGGCAGGGCAGGAGCTTACTAGGGCTGAACTTGGAGGTAATAGCGGGAGGGCAGCTTGCCAGTGCCTTGGGGAGGGTAGTCCAGACGCAAACAAAGCAGGACGAAGGCGGGGCTCTGAGATCTAGAAGGCGGGCCGAGGCAGGGGCTGAAGGGGGCTTGCTGGTTGGAGGGAGATGGAAGGCAGATAGTTCTGGCTTGGAAGTGGCCACGTAGGAAGACCTTTCCTGAGTGGGGGTCTTTTCCTGAGTGGGGGTCCTGGGGAGGGCGTGCTGGCCCCGAGGGTTTGTGGCTTAGGGGGAAAGGGGGAGAGAGGTGGCTTCTGGCCCAGCTGGCAGGAGAGTGGCCAGGACGCAGCTGGCCTCGGGGACATTTGGCTGGGTCCCAGAGTGGCTGGGTGGGTACAGAGAGGAGGAGGTGAGAACAGGCCCCCGTGGGGGTGCTGAGTGCAGCCCCACCTTCCCAGCTCCTTGGGATATGGGGACACGCAATTGGTGGGGGGTGCTGAGCTGACAAATAAGCTGCTTGCGCGAGTGCTGGAGAGGAGGCCCTCCGTGCCGGCAGAAGGACCCCAGGGAGACAGGCACACCTGCCAATGCGGCCCTGCTGCTGGGCTGAGGCGGACAGAGAGCCGGCCCTGACCCTCCACCCTCCTGTGCTCTGGTCTGTGGGCATCTAGGTCACGGACATCGGGGCTGTGGACAGTTGGGGCCTGGTACCTCTGGGCCTAAGGCAATCTCATCCGTCTAGCTAGTCCAGGCAGCGCTGTGGTTTGGTGAAGGTGGCATGTCTCCTGTGCCCAGACCCAGTGGGCTGGGCTGGGCCTATCCACACAGGATTGGCTGAGGATGTTTGTGTGGTGGGTATTGGGGGGCAGCAGAGATTAGGTCTGCAGGAAAAGCAGAAAACATTATGAAACAAATTGTCTGTAATTTGGGGCAAATGTTTGATGCTGAGGCTCAGAGGGGGGGCCCTCCCCAGTCTGACAGAGGCCTCGCATTCCCACCACACCCCACACTGCCCTGTGGCAACTAAGCGTCGTCTCATATGCCACTGTCCCCCGCACGGCAAGCCCTGTGCTAGGGGTGGAGAGCGTCTCCTGCCCCACCCAGTCACCCCCATGGGATGCAGGAATGATCCCTGAGCCCCAGTGCCCAGTTGTGACTCGGCGCTCCCAGGCCCCAGGGCCATCTTTTCAGGGCCCAGGATGGTGGCCCCACCTTGCTTCTGGATTCCCAGGGCTGTCCTTCACTTTGCCCGAAGTGGAGGGCACTGTGCCACCCTGCCCCTCCTATTCAGGTCTGCTCTCCAGCTGACCCAGGCTCTGTGTGCAGGCGTCTGGGGGCTTACAGGGCCGGATTTGAGATCCAAGGGGACCGAGGAGAGTCAGGGAAGTTTGCTGCACCGGTGGCCTGGTGAGGAGAGCTGGCCGAGAGCTGCAGCGCACACTCACACATTTTAAGAGACAGGAAGTGGTTATCTGCCTCCACGTCACTTCATTTTATTAGAAAGAAAGAGAGGAGAAGGACAAACAGTGGCTTCTACCAGGGCCACACAGGTGGCAGGAGGCAGCTGGGGGAAGGGGGATACAGACTGCTCAGCTGAAAGTAGCCCCCCTGATGATGCTGGCTCCCACCCCCCACAGGGTGGCCCAAGGGTGGGATGAGTGCCAATGAATCCCACGGGCCTCAGCCCAGGTCTCCACACTTACTGTCTACCNAAGGGGGATACAGACTGCTCAGCTGAAAGTAGCCCCCCTGATGATGCTGGCTCCCACCCCCCACAGGGTGGCCCAAGGGTGGGATGAGTGCCAATGAATCCCACGGGCCTCAGCCCAGGTCTCCACACTTACTGTCTACCTGCTGCTCCGGGTTTTGGGACTAAAGCCCAGGGGTCTTTGGGGGTGAGTCTTGCCTGCCCTTACCCTCCTGCCATAGTTCTGGTTGAAGCCTGACTTGTCATGAGATCTCTTTAAGCCACCACATACCCTCAGATGAAGGCTCTGCTATAGCCATGGGGCCTGTCAAACAGTGGTTTTGGGGTGGTGCTGTCTGTTAGGTAAAGACGACCAGGATCCCGAAAAGAGTGTCTAACAAGCTTTAATGGTGAAGAACTCCTGGGCGGGGTTCCCGGACCCGAACGAGGCAGGTCGAGGAAGTCCGCGCCCGGACCATGTTGGGGGTGGTTTTTATACGTTCATTGCAAGGGATGGTCAGGCTAGATGGACGGGGGTTCGGATAGGTCGCCAGGCCGAGGCGTCGCGGGCTGACAGGTCTTTCTGCGTGGATGGGTTGGGGTGACTTTAGCTGGCGAAGTGTGCTGTCATTGGTCCCCGGGATCTGGGAGGCTCCTTCCATTAGAGCCCTCCCACGCCGGCAGGAGGGAGAGGAGGGGCGGCCCATTATNAAAAAAAAAAGTTCCTTCTTCAAGATTCTTGGCTGACAATAGATCAGCAGGAAAAAAGCAAACTAAAATTTAATAACATGCATACCTCCTGTATAAATGGGTCATATCCAGGAAAACAAAGTAACTCCACGAAATGGTTCAATCCACCATCTTAAAATATTATCTCCTGCTAAAGACAAAATATATTGGAGAGGTGGATGGGAGCAAGTTACAGGAGGTTTTCAGGAAAAGCATGGTAAATAAGAACATGTTGCTATTTTGCAGATTTAAGTTGTTGCCTTCTCTGTTTATAACAGTGAAGAGATTTAGTCACCTTCCTCTTTCTAGTAAGGAGGAATCACTCTTACAAACTGGAAATTTCCCTGATAAATGTAAATTTCTCTTCAGATTGATTTTCAGAACTTCTCCTATATCTTATGTTTCTTAAAAATTGTTGTTGTTGTTTAATCACCAACTCATGTCTGACTTTTCAACCCCAAGGACTGTAGCCCTTCAGGCTCCTCTGGCCATGAGACTTTCCTGGCAAGAATACTAGAGTGGGTGTCCATGCCCTCTGTCAGGGAATATTCCTGACCTAGGGATTGAACCTGTTCTCCAATATCTCCTCCATTGGCAGGTGGGTTCTTTACCACTAGTGCCACCTGGGAAGACCTTGCACACACCCTAATCTTGTCAGCAACTCCACCCTTTTGAACTGCAGAAGAAAGAATACAAGACTGATATCCCTGTCTGACTATGCAATTTCTTTCTATTCACTGGGGAAGGTGGCACAGTTCTTGAGTTGCTAGGCTACTGTATTCCTCCTTTGCCTGGCAAAGTAATAAAGCCACTCTTTCTTTCTCTTCCTTCACTCTGTCTCTGTATTTCTATTGTTAGGGCCAGACCAGTGCCATGACAGGTTTTAGTAACCATTAGACCTAAGTTTAGGTTTCCTGAAGATGGGAGTCACGATTACCAGAATCACCCCACCACCCGTGGACCAATCAGAACCCGTGGCGAGCCTGCGAAACGGGAACCAATCAGAACCCAGGGTGAGCCCGCGNAGTGCCATGACAGGTTTTAGTAACCATTAGACCTAAGTTTAGGTTTCCTGAAGATGGGAGTCACGATTACCAGAATCACCCCACCACCCGTGGACCAATCAGAACCCGTGGCGAGCCTGCGAAACGGGAACCAATCAGAACCCAGGGTGAGCCCGCGAAACGGGAACCAATCAGAATCTGTGGCAAGCCCGCAAAATGGGAACCAGTCAGGACTCGCAGCCATCCCGGGAAAATGAGAGCCAGTTAAAACTCAACACCTAATCCCTCACCAGAGGGTGGCCAATCAGACCCAGAGACTCCCACTTTTCAAATTTTGCGTGCGAGAATACCCTGTATAAGCAATGTAACCCAGAGCTCGGGGCTCTTGTCAGATTCCACTGAGCTGGATGAGAACTTAGCCCTAGCTTGAGCTAGCAATAAAACCCCTTTTTGCATTTGCATTGCTGTGGACATCTTATTCTCTCAGTTCTGGGGATCCGGACTCAGGACATAACATAATTTGGCATTGGTGTACAGATTTTGGCAACATCTCCTGTACAGGCAGGCAGCTTCTTTACCATTGAGCCACAGTTAGCCCTAAATAATCCTTACACCAAACAGGCATATTTGTGGATTCCCCTTCACTGTTCATTTGTTTTCAAAGTAAAGGCAACATACTTNAGATTTTGGCAACATCTCCTGTACAGGCAGGCAGCTTCTTTACCATTGAGCCACAGTTAGCCCTAAATAATCCTTACACCAAACAGGCATATTTGTGGATTCCCCTTCACTGTTCATTTGTTTTCAAAGTAAAGGCAACATACTTAGAGTTGAGAATTTCCTTGAGTTAAAAATCCACAAAATTTAATGAAAAAAAAATTGCTAACATTATAACTAAAGAGTTTGTTTAAATTTTGTTTAAATTCCATGTTTTCAGTTATATTCTGAGAGGTTATAATATATGCAGATTTGGTAAAACTTCCTAATAGTGACATGGTATTTGTTCTCAATTGAGAATTTATTTCATAATATTCATGATATGCTATGAATAATTTTTAATAGCCCTATTTGTGTTTGTTTTGTTTTGCCACAACACAAAGCTTGCTTAGTTCCTCAATCAGGGATTGAACACAGGCCCTCCAGCAGTGACAGCACGTAGTTGTAACCACTGGCTTGCCAAGGAGTTCCCTGAACCAACTCTGCTTAATTTTTTTCCACATTTTTCTTTTTTTGGACTCTTGTACAAATCACTTTTCATTATGTTTGCACAAAGCATGGAATTTCAATACAAAGATGTACCAAATAGAGACATTGGAGAACTGGAGTTCAAAGGTGATTCTCTGAATAATAAAAGAGGAGTGATAAAGGGAATGGAAGAGAAGCTGTTGTGGCCACCAGTGTAAGGCCTAATTATTCTTGCCCAAGGCGAAAGAGGAAAGGGTTCCTGGAATTTTTTTTTNGACTGCTGGGAGGAGGAAGGAGGCAGAGATGAGGGGGAAGAATCAGACCGGATGTCCCTCCCTGGGCTGGGCCTGGATTCTGGCTCCCATTCCAGGGACTGTCTGCTCCCGGGTAAGGGGTGGGCTCAGGCCTCGGCAGTGGGTGGCAACCCAGAGACCCCAGTGGGGCCAAGGGAAAGAGACGGGCTGAGGACCTGGAAAAAACACTCTCACTGAGAACACAAACAGGGCGCACCAGCTGCCAGATGTTCCTGGAAAACGCTCAGGACCTGTATCAACATATGAAATTCCTATCAAACTTTTATTAATCGGAGCCCATTGCTGTCAGTCCCCATCCGATCCCTCTGGACAGTCCTGGGAGGGGCCTGAGCCTGGGTTACTGGGAGGGCTTGAGGTAGGGCAGGGCTGCAGCTGTCCCACAGTAAAGGCCAGGTTGCCCGCAGCTCCCCCGACTGCAGCAACCGGAACCAGGCCCGCTGAGTGACCGAGACCGAGAGGGAGCAACCGTCGTGCTTCCTTGGGTCAGGAGCCCACACTTCCCACGCTCAGAGCAGCCCCACTCGCACCCGCCCAACCTAGGGCTGCTGTCAGCTGCTTCCAGAGGTTCTGGACTGTGCACAGTGGGGATGCTTTTATGGGGTAGGAGACTCATAAAGAACCAAAAGCCCCACTTAGGAGCTGAGAGCTGGGCTGGCTCCACAGTTAGGGGGAGGGAGGCTTAGGCAGGACTTCTGGGGGGAGGAGGTCCTCAGGAGGGAGCTTCTGGGGAAGGGCTTCCTGAGGAGAAGTGTCCCGTGGGCGGGTCCAGTCAGCCNCCACTTAGGAGCTGAGAGCTGGGCTGGCTCCACAGTTAGGGGGAGGGAGGCTTAGGCAGGACTTCTGGGGGGAGGAGGTCCTCAGGAGGGAGCTTCTGGGGAAGGGCTTCCTGAGGAGAAGTGTCCCGTGGGCGGGTCCAGTCAGCCCCTCCTCTCTAGGACTAAGCCGCTGGGACCCCTCAGACCTGGCTATCCAGCGGCCTCCACCCCACTTCCCATTCTGCACACGCTCCCTCTGTTTCCAGGCCATCACAGGATGGAAGTTTTCTCCTGTTCCTGGAGGGAGAGGGGCTGGGCTTCTTGTCCTGGGAGAGCATCCCAGAGATCTTTGTGGGGTTGGGGGAGATGGGAACCAATGCTGTTATTCCACACAGAAAGATTGGCTGCCTTTTTTTTTTTTCAGTTGATTTATTTTTTATTGAAGGATAATTGCTTTACAGAATTTTGCTGTTTTTGAAGACTGTTTTCTTAAAGACTGTATGTATGCATGTATTTTTGCCAGCTCTGCCCAGGGCCAGGGAGATGGTATTGCATGAGAACAGCCCCCACCCCCATCAGGGTCACCCCAGCTGACTCACAGCTCTGAGATGGAGACGGAGGGAAGGAACACTGTGTGGTCCCCTCGGATCCTGTCCTGGCCCCAGCCTCCAAGTGCCTGAGGCTGGGTCTGTTCTGGGCATTAAGGTAAGTGGAGAGTTGCAGTGGACGGGGAGCATGGGGTGGCGCGGTGCTGTTTTTGTGATCGGCAGGGCCTGTGTGTGCCTGGGCCCCTGGGGAGGAGGAGCCTGAGAGAGTCCCTCTCACTGAGACCTTCCTGGGTGGGGTGGGGGCACAGAGCAGCCCACATTCCCTTGACCCCCACAGTGCCTTCCTATTTGGGTCTTTTCTTCTGCTCTGGGGGATGTGGGCCAGGCAGAAAGGTAGAGTGCAGCCAGGATTCAAGTTGGGGGCTGGGGGTTATTCAACTGATGGCCTGCTCCTCCCCCCGCCATTTGAGAGTCCCTGAGACTCAGCGGTCAGTGAGACCTTGGACTGTGGATTAGAGCCTCTCTCTTGAAGAAGTTCTGGGACAGTTAACAGTAGAACACCCCCTCTTACCACCCCTCACCCTGCAATCTCCACACACAGAGGGGTGGTCGGGGAGTACAGACACAGTATGTTGGTGAAGGGATCCTGTTGCCCTTTCCACCCATTTCTCTGGGATCAAAGTCTTTCCTCTCGCCCTTCTGAAGGCCACAGTGGGGTGTCACTCCCCAGCACTTCTTAAGCATTGACAGTAGGCAGCACTCCAGCAATGATGACCGGGAGGAAGGAGAGTCCTGGTGAGAGAGGTCCTTGGGTGGACTGGTGGGGTCTAAGCCAGCATCCTGGTCTGCACTCCACCTTGTTACTCATTTACAGAGGGGGAGAGGGTGCCTGCCTTGGGGTATACAGGCGTTTTTTCTGGGACAGACGCCTTCGGCATAAGGGCTGGCAGGACAGCACACCCACAGTAGCAGGCACTGTGCCTGCGGTCTGCGCAGAGACTTACATTAAACTGAAATCTGCAGCTCCAGGCCCACCCTGCTCACAGCAACCTCATCCCCTTTGTCCAACATCCCTGGAGCAGGGAGAGCCCGAAACGGAAGGAACCAGGGGAAGATCAGGTGGTGGGGAGGCTCCCAGAGCAGCAGGGAGAGATGAGGGGCTTTGGGATAGACAGAGTCC
>SJYV01017323.1:0-24011 GCA_006410875.1 Neotragus pygmaeus
AAAAAATGGAAGCAGTGACAGGTCTTATTGTCTTGGGCTCCAAAATCACTGCAGACGGTAACTGCAGCTGTGATGTTAAAAGATGCTTGCTCTTTGAAAGGAAAGATATGAGACACCTGGATAACAGATTAAAAAGCAGAGGCATGACTTTGCTGACAGAAGTCTGTCTAGCCAAAGCTATGGATTTTCCAGTAATCATGTATGGTTGTGAGAGTTGGAACATAAGGTTGAGCATGGAAGAAATGATGCTTTTGAATTGAGGTGCTGGAGAAGACTCTTGGGAGTCCCTTGGACAGCAGGGAGATCAAACCGGTTAATCCTAAAGGAAATCAACCCTGAATATTTATTAGAAGAACTGACACTGAAGCTGAAGCTCCAATACTTTGGCCACTTGGTATAAAGAGCCGACTCATTGGAAAAAACGCTGATGCTGGGACAGATTGAAGGCGGGAGGAGAAGGGGACGACAGATGAGATGTTTAGATAGCATCACCAATTCAGCATCACCAATTCAATGGACATGAATGTGAGCAAACCCCAGGAGACAGTGAAATACAGGGGAGCCAGGTGGGCTGCAGTTGATGGATTGGCAATGAGCAGGACATGACTTAGCAACTGACTAACAACAAATTTATTTCTTTATTTGGCTTCAGTGGGCCCTTAATTGCAGCCCACAAGATTTGTAATTGTAGCACGTAAACTGTTGCTTCATGTGACATCTAGTTCTCTGACCAGGGATCAAACCCAGGATCCTTGCATTCGGAGTGCAGAGTCTTACCATTGGACTGCCAGGAAGTCAGTGGATAAAGTTTTATATATAACTCTATTCATTTCTTTCTTTTCAGCTGTGCTGGGTCTGCGTCGCTGAGCAGGCCTTTCTGCGGCTGCAGGGAGCAGGGGCCGCGCTCTAGCCCTGCAGGGGCCTCTCACTGCAGCGGCTTCTCTTGTCGCCGAGCACAGGCTCGGGGGCACGCAGCCTCAGTAGCTGTGGCTCCCGGGCTCCGGAGCACAGGTTCAACAGTTGTGCCTCATGGGCTTGGTTGGCCCATGGCATGTTGAATCCTCCCAGATCAGGGATCCGACCCATGTCTCCTGCATTGGCAGGTGGATTCTTTACCACTGAGCCACCAGGGAAGCCCGATAGAGTCTTCTAATAACTATTTATTAAATCTTTTAATAAAGATAATGCTTGAGAACACACATCTCTCTGACACGTGTTGGGTTTTTTCGGGTTAGACTTTGTCTTCCCAGTTTGTAAACTCTGTTATCACTCAGAGCACTCAGGCTGTGTAGTATCTACCTGTCCTCTTGTGGGCTCCCCTGGTGGCTCAGAGGGTAAAGTGTCTGCCCGCAGTGTGGGAGACCTGGGTTTGATCCCTGGGTTGGGAAGATCCCTTGGAGAAGGCAATGGCAGCCCAGTCCAGTATTCTTGCCTGGAAAATCCCATGGACGGAGAAGCCTGGTGGGCTACAGACACGACTGAGCGACTTCACTTTCACCTTTCGCCTTGTATCTGTTCCCAACATGGGACCTTAAGGAAAAGAGGGAAAGGTGTCAGGAGTGGTGGGCCCCCCGGGGGATTCCTGGGGACACTGGTGGCAGCTTACTGCATTGACACCCAGCTGCCACGTCGTGTTCATATTCACAGATTGATCAAAGATGAACAGTTAACCTTTCTCTCCCTCCTTCGCAGCGGACAGAGGTAGCCACAACTGCCCTTTTGCATCCTGATTTCTCTGTTTATTCCCTCAGTGACTGCAAAGAAAATAAAGGTCTTTATGCCACCCTGAAGCTCGACCACATCTACAATGTCAGCGAACAGCTCAACATTACAAAGGTGAGTGTGTGCGCGTTAGTCCCTTAGTCGTGTCTGACTCTTTGCAACCCCATAGACTGTAGCCCACCAGGCCCCTCTGTCCATGGGATTCTCCCGGCAAGAACACAGGAGTGGGTTGCCATTTCCTTCTCCAAAAGGAACTATAGAAAGAAAGAAAGTGAAGTCGCTCAGTCATGTCCGACTCTTTGCAACCCCATAGACTGTAGCCCACCAGGCCTCTCTGTCCATGGGATTCTCCCGGCAAGAACACCGGAGTGAGTTGCCATTTCCTTCTCCAAAAGGAACTATAGAAAGAAAGAAAGTGAAGTCGCTCAGTCATGTCCGACTCTTTGCAACACCATGGACTGTAGCCTACCAGGCTCCTCCGTCCATGGAATTTTGCACACAAGAGTACTGGAGTGAGTTGCCATTTACTTCCCCTAACAAAAGTGAGTAATTAGGATCAATCAGGAAATCGACATGTCTCTTTACCAAATTCAGTGGTCCCTGTTTTATCTTTTGAGGTGGATTTCGTATTAGATAAAATGAGCCATTTGGGTTCTCCCTGCAGACCCTTCACGGGGAAAGGGTTTAGGTTGCTGAATGTCAAAGTCCCTGGAGGCACAAACCCTACTTGCTTCCCGGGGTATTGATTCTCCCAGACCAGCCATCCTTTTCTGTCACTTTGCTGATGAGGGACAAGAACTGTGGCCCACAGAGTCCTTACTCTGTGTGAATGGTGGCGGGACCCCAGGGCTCCTCCTAGGTGGGCCCTTGGCAAGACACAGCATGGCAGCAAGGATGGAAGGGGACTGAATGGATGGCCACTTTTCCTCTTTTACCCAAGCCCACAGCTGAGTCTGGAGTCTTAAGACTCCAAGGAGAGGCCCCTGCAGAGCACATCGGCTGCGGGGAGGGGCGAGGGGGCTCCGGCGGCCCAGGCCTCCAGTGTCCTTAGCCAGGTGCCCACACCTCATGCCTAGAGGCCTGCTGGCTTTCTCTGCTGTGTAGGAAAGAAGCTAAGGAAGCTGGTGTCTTCTGGGCTTCCAACACAAAAGCAGTTATCAAGGAAAGTCAAAGGAAGAGGTGGTTCCCCAAGCCCCACTGCTTCTGTATGAAGGCATCACCAAAGGGGCGCCATGAGGTCAAGATGGCTTGAGGGTCTTCAGAAGTCAAGAGGCTTTTTTGAAAGCTGTGTACAAATTTTGTATTCTCTTCTTTAGACATACCTTGCATGCACTCATAAATACAATCCTATTTTGCAGCCAGGCCCCAGAGGGATGCCCTCTGCTCACTCACTCATGATGCCATTTCCTCAATGATGAGCAGTGCCCCCTGGACACACAAGATCCCACAGTCACCAACTGCATGCCCATGACCTGGAGTGTTTCTACTACCCAGTCCAGGGCAGGCCACCTCCTTCCCCTGGAAAGCAGCCCCGAGCCCCTTTCAGCGTCTCTGTTTGTCAAGACTTGGTCAGAAGCCACCTCCTCTCAGAAGCCCTCCGCAGCCCCCTGCCTTGCAAGGCTCGTGTCCTGATGCAGTTCATGTACCTTTATCACAGTACCGCCTCTTCACTTTTGAGATCTTTGCGGGGTGGAGATGCAGCAGGCTTTTGTTTTGCATCCCAGGTCCTCACATGGTGCTTGGCCTGGGGCCCAGTGAGGAAGGCTGGGAGTTGGGAAAGGGCTGGAAGGGAAGACATGAGGACAGGAAGACATGCCAGTCAGGTGCATGTGTATTTATTTTTGGCCTGAGTAATTTTATTGCTCCTTTAAAGCATTAAGTCGGTGACATTTTTGGAGACGAGTGGACTTACTAATCTTTTGTTTTTTTTTTTTAACTATGCAGCATACTGGAGACATAAATAGTCATTTGGAAAATATGAATATAAGAATTGAGGATATAGAACTGCTGGATAAAACAGGAATGAAAACCCTGATGGATCTCCGATCTTCTGGAATAGACGATATAGACTATGCTGCCTACTTGAACGCGGTATGACCTGCCTGTTCCTGGGTGATCTTTTGCATGTTTTTTTAATTTGTTTGTCTTTTGTTTTTGTTTCTCTTTAACTGAGATGAGATTTGCACAGCATTGAATTAACTCTTATTACCAACTGAATAATTCACTAACATTTAGTGTAATTGCAATGTTACACAACTACTGTCTCTAACTAGTTCTAATGTGTGTTTATCACCTTCAACAGAAAGCTCCACTCCCAGTAAGTAAGTGCTCCCCATCTCCCATGCCAGCCCCTGGCAACCTTCACGCTGCATTTTGGCTTCTATGAATTTACCTATCTGGATATTTCCTATGAGTAGGGTGCCCTTTTTCTGTCTGATGCCTTTCACTGGTCCATCTCATGTAGCCTAAGTTTTTTGAGATTCATGTCCGTTACAGCAGGTACCAATACTTTGTTTCACTTTATGGTTGAAAACAAATCATGCTGTTTTGTGCGTGTAAATAAGAATACAGGCTGTCTAGCCTTACCCTGAGTTTACGGGCCCATGTTCACTCTGTTGCTCGTTACAGGTTGTTGTTTAGACATTAAGTCGTGTCCGGCTCCTTGTGACCCCATGGACTGTAGCCCGCCAGGCTTCTCTGTCCATGGGATTTTTCCAGGCAAAGAGTACTGGAGTGGGCTGCCGTTTCCTTCTGCATGTTACAGGTTAAGGTTTAAAAATCCCATCTCCATAACACAGTTTTCTACACCTCTTTGTAGACCGAGAGAAATCCCACGAGAGTAAATCTTATCTCATTTGCAAATAATATCCAAAGAAAAGCCAACCAGCTGGTGAGTACAGATGATCCTGTTCAAGGCTGACCTTGCTGTAGAGGGCGAAAGTCAATACCATTCTTAGAGGAGCCATGAAGAGGGTCCTGGTGCCGCAGGGGTCCCTGGGATAAAAATGCCCCTCTGTGCCTGTTGAAAAGCTCCCATCAGTGGCCGCTGCCGGGTGGCCCAACGGTCCGTGAGCTCATGAGGCTTCCCAGGGCAGCGTTCCGAGGCTGTCCCCAGCCCCATCGCTTTAACGCTGGCCTGCTTTCATGCCACCCGCCCCTCCGCTGCCCAACGCCAGCGCACGCCTATTTTTGCAGTATAAGGAATGGTAACTTGGACGTGGGAGCGAGATCCCACTTGTTTTACGGCTGCAAGGATGAGTGGATACGGAAGGGCAAAGAGTGCCTCAGACCCTTTAAGCTTCCTCGCCAGCTTCTTTTCTGGTTGGTGGCGAATGGCTGCGCCTGGTCTCTTTCCTGAAGCAGAGAGCGGTGGCCAGGACCCTGGGCTTGGGGGGCAGTGCCCCGTGCCCCGGCCATGTCTGGCTCTTGTCCACACCAGGGACTACGGGCATCTCAGAACCATCCCTCCAAGCCCATCATCATATAAGAAGGGCTTTACGTGTGTGTCTGGTGGTGACTAGAGACAGAGCTCCAGAGTCTGGAAGGAGATGCTAATGTTTATTTACTGTCTTTTCTTTGTAGCCCTCAGGACACTTGAAAACCAGCTTGAAAAGTCACGCGGATACCTTAATAAACATCCAGGAGAACCAAGTCATTCCTTTGCACAATTCAATGGTAACAGTCTACACCTTTGCTACATCACGGTGACCTGTGCAAAGTCCGTTTCACCTAGCCTGGTGATATGTTTGCGTCTCACATGCAGGTCAAATTCAGTCAACCTCAGGCTAAGAAACGGAGCTATTTGTAAAAGAAATGCTAGTAGCTTTAAAGAGGACACATTTTCAGTGTTCACACCTCCTTTTCTTATCTGTGTGTGAACAGCTTAAATGCGCGGTTGCCTCCATCTGTTTTGCGCTCCATGGCCTTAGAGGGCTCCCCTAAGCCATGCAGGTGGTAGAATGCTGGACTCGGTCTCACCTCGTTTATTATCAAGCTCTCTGTGTTCACACCTTGCCATGACATACACGACGGCAATGTGACGTCTTTTCTGCCTGCATTTAGCTCTGCTCCGTGTTCCCTCGTCTTCTCTCCTCTCTTCCATCTGACTTTCTCTTCTTCTTCTTTTTTTTTTTTTTGCTTTGAATAATTAATTAAAAAAAAATTGGGGATCATTGCTTTGGGCTTCCCTGGTAAAGAATCTGCCTGCCAGTACAGGAGACATGTGTTCCACCCCTGGGTTGGGAAGATCTCCAGGAGAAGGAAATGGCAGCCTATTCCAGTATTCTTGCCTCTGAAATCCCATGGACAGAGAAGCCTGGAGGGCTCCAGTCCATGGGGTTGCAAAAGTGTCAGACATGACTTAGCGACCGAACGCCAACAACAGTAGTTGCTTCAGAGCGTCCTGTTAGTTTCTGCTCCACAGGAAGGCGAATCAGCTGCCCGTGTCCGTATACCCCCTCCCTCTGGAGCGCTCCGCCCACCCACTCCCATCCCACTCATCTAGGTCATCACAGAGCACCGCGCTGAGCTCCCCGTCTATACAGCAGGGAGCTATCTATTTCACACACCAGCCGTCTGTTTTACCCACGGTTGTGTATATTGGTCAGTCTTCCTCTCTCAGTGCCTTCCTTTCTTTTTATTCTCAGTACCCTCTGGCTTCTTTCTTAAATGCCAGAAAGGAAGCAGAGAAGGAACATAAGCTCTTGAGTCAATTCAACCTGATTTCAAGTCTTGCCTCTGCTTCTCCTGAGTGGTTGCTTTAGTTTTTCTTGTTTAAGAGCAGAAGGGGTCCTTGCCTCACTGTTACCTGGCTCTTGGAGATGAGGGATCTGACATCCCAGAGGGACTCTGCAAACAGGAGCCCTTATTATTAGGCTCAATGTGTGCTTGGGGCGGGGGGTCATGTATGCAGTTGTCCAGGGAACCAGCTTCCAGAGTCAGCCTGCTCAGCTTTGAAGAAGCTTGTGCGTTGGCTTGACTCCGACTTTGGACTCTTCTAGAGCTAGTTTCTTACATCTCTCTCTTCATGTCCCCTCTTGACTCTAATTCACAAAGTCCTCTAGAGTTTTCCTCATTTGTGTTTGGGCTCATCACAGTTCTCCTTGTACCATACTTTGTGCCCTGCACAAATGTGTTAACATTTTAAGTTTGTTTGGACATGTCCTTTAAATGCTTTCCTTCAAGCAGACACAGGCCTCCTTGGCCTTTGCAGATGTTGTGCTGACCCGCAATTAGGCAAGCTGTTCCATAGATATGACCTATGACCTAATCCAGGGCTTTGCAAACTGTAGCCCCTGGATGCCCCCCAGCCAGCTGCCTGTTTTTTTATTTGATTAATTAATTAATTTTGGCCATGGCCTGTGGCTTTTGGGATCTTATTTCCCCAGCAAGGGATCGAAGCCAGGTCATCAGCAGTGCAAGCGCGGAGTCAGAAACACGGGACTTCTAGGGAATGCCCCTCCTGCTGCCTGTTTATTAGAAGCGAGGCTCTCCTGAGCAGAGCCAGCCCCTGCTGTTTACAGATGCTCTGTGGTTGCTCCGGCTACAAGGGCAGAGTAGAGAGATTCGAACAGAGTGTGGTCCCCAAAGTCGAAAATACTTCTTATCTGGCCCTAAACTGATACAGTTTGCCAACCGCTTGTCTAAACCAGGCAAATGAAGCCGCTGTTGCGGGGCGGGTTTTACTCTGAACAGCCCACCTCAGAAAGGTCATGTCACTCTGTCACACGTGGGTAACTGCCTGTCAGAGCTCCAGAAGATGTATTCTGAGTTTCTTCTTCAGGTTTTCTTATACCCAGATGCATGAGGTTCATATTATTCCCCGTGTCTGGTATTTTTTTCTTGAGTGAAACTGTCGCAGAGTAAGGTCAGATTTGATGGCTGACTTGGCGTGGGGATGCCGGGGGCAGGGGGTGGACACAAGGATCGTGTGATCTTCTAGTTTCACTTACTGGGAAATACGTTTGTTCACTAGAGCACCATGCACAAACAAATGAACGAGCTTCATTACAGGACCAGTGGACTGAAGGTAAGGGTGTGTTTTCTTTCTCCGTCTTGGGGTCTTGTTGCAAAAGTACACATGGACTTTCAGAGCTGTTGGGTCTTGCAGTTATTTTAGGTAAAATCAAGCCTCAGTTATCCACTCATTTGAAACAGCAGACTGGGTCTCCCCATCCCTCCCTTTCTAAAAGACTTGTATAAGCGCAGACTGCATCCGCTCAGCGGGAAGCCATGCGTGGGCGTGGACAGTGCGCGTGTGGGCACCACGGAGGCACTGCATCTCCACAGCAGCCTCCAAGCCTCACTGCCTTCTGCCCACAAGTTTCCACTCTCACTGGGAAACCAGCACAGGGCGAGCCCAGCCGCGCCCCATCCGCCAGGCTCATCGCGGAGTGGGGACGCGCACCCACGCCCTGGGATCCAAAGCCGGGAGGGCATCACTAACCATGAACTGCTAGAACAGTCTCCACTGGCAAGTCAGGGCGCTCTGGGGCTGCGTGAACCGTGTTTGCCTCGATACACAGACTGTCTGATGAAAGCCCTGTGTCTCTTGAACCGTGTCGCCCGTTGCTGTGTTTTGCAGGTCAGAGTGTCCGTCACCATTTTCTTTTTGAATTCTACCCAGGGCTTTCTCACCAGCCAGCTGTCCGAAGTCGTTGTTGAAGTAAGTTGTTATACCAGCAGGGAGGTGTGCAACCATAGCCTCGTGCTTCCCTAGAGAGCGGTGGAGTCATTTTAACGGCCTTGTTGCTCTTTGATGTCTTTCCAGGAAAGTAAGCAGTTCGGGAGTAAGATAATAAGCTACATTGAACGGTATCTGCAGTGGGTCGAGATGGCCGTAAGTGGCGTGTCTTTGATGGACCTAAGGGGGCTGTGTCTGGAGACAGTCATTTTCTAGGATAAAACCAGGATTCAGAAATTAGACAGGAGATAAGGAAACCTTGAGCTGAGGGGCCACGAGTGGAGGAAACCGTCAGGAATCACACACGCGCTGCCCACCCTGGGCGTCTTCCCGGGGCCGTGCACGGACGGCTGACCCCCACACCCTGCACGCCGCCTCCGCTGTGTTTCCCTGCTGAACCGTGAGCTTACTGTCGGGGCCACTGGCAGCTGTGGTTTGCCCACGCCTTGGGCAGCACGGAGCCTGCGATTGACACGGCACTGGTGTATTTGTGGACTCGGTGCTTAGACAACAGGAGTTTTATTTTCTCAAGATTCTGGAGTCTGGAAGTCCAAGTTCAAAGTGTGGGCATGTTAGTTTCTTCTGAGGCCTCTCTCCGTGGCTTCTCCTATGTTTCCAGTGAGTCTCCCCTCTGCATGAGTCAGTGTCCCACTTTCTTCTTCTTTTATTTAATATGAAGAGCGGTCCTGCTGGATCAGGCCACCTTAGTGACCTCGCTGTAACTGAATTGCCTCTTCCAAGTCCCCGTCTCCATATACGGTCACATTCAGAGGTACAGGGAGCTAGGACTTTACCCTGGGAACGCGTCGGGGACAAAAGTCAGTCCACAAAGCTGGGTCTCCATGAGTCGGTCAAAAGAGAGATGTCGAGGAGCGGAGTGAAGTTTCCAGTGGCCACGTTGTCCCCAGCACACGGCCAGCAGAGAACTTAGCATCTCACGAGTGCCTTTTGTCATCTCAGACTCTGCGCCAGTCCCCACTGAGGACTGTTCCACAGGGGGTGGGCTTACAGCTGAGTCCCTGGGGGAGGGGCGGCTGGCCCAGAGGAACCCTGGGAGGTCTAGGGAGGCGGGGAGACTTAGGCCAACCTGAGCAGCCAGGAGCTCTTCCAGCTCTGCTCCCAGCCCTTCACTGTCCGAGCGCTCTCCTCCCGCTCTCCTGACTCACCCGCCTCCCAGCCACAATCCGATTCCGGAAACATCCACCCCTCTCTCTACATGATGCTCTGGGCGTGTCACGCCTCCTCCTCCCCAGGGCCCCACCCTCTAGACCAGGCGCCTGCCTCTCCTCCAAAGCCCAGCTTCCTGAGGTCTCCGCTGCCCCCACACTCTCCCGCCCAGAGCTGGAGGCCTCGGGGCCTGCTTGGCGCTGGCCTGCCGGGCACACCCAGGGTAGGCAGGGGTCAGGACCGCACTGCCTGCCCCACCATCGCCTCCTGCCTCTCCTCACTGGACGAGGGGCCACACGGCGGTCACACGTAACACCTGGAAGACGAAGTTGTTTCCACGTCGCGGCCGGTGTCCTTGGTGCTCCTGTAAACTTGGGGGGTGTAGTTTTCTCGAATTCCAGGTTCCTCCTTTTCCAGGTATATGTCCAGGGGTGGGGCCGCGAGATCAGACGGGAGCTGTGTTTTTAGTACTGTTTTTCGTGCTCTTCTCCGCAGTGCCTGCACTATTTCCACTCTGAGCAACAGTCCAGGGAGGGCTCCCTTTGCCCACGCCCTCTCCAGCACTTGTTACGTGAAGACTTGTTGATAACAGCCATTCTGACTGGTGGGAGTTAATAGCGCATTTGTAGTCTTGATTTGCATTTCTCTACTGATGAGAAATGTCCAGCATCTTTTCATGTGCCTGTTGTCCATCTGTATATCTTTTTTGGGGAAGTGTCTATTTAGGTGTTCTGCCCATTTTCTGGGGAGAAGGCAATGGCACCCCACTCCAGTACTCTTGCCTGGAAAATCCCCATGGACGGAGGAGCCTGGTAGGCTGCAGTCCATGGGGTCACTAGGAGTTGGACACAACTGAACAACTTCACTTTCACTTTTCACTTTCCTGCATTGGAGAAGGAAATGGCAACCCACTCCAGTGTTCTTGCCTGGAGATCTCAGGGATGGGGGAGCCTGATGGGCTGCTATCTATGAGGTCACACAGAGTCAGACATGACTGAAGCAACTTAGCAGCAAGCAGCCCATTTTTTGATTGGGTTTTTTGTTTTTTGTTTTTTGTATTGAGCAGTGCAAACTTATTTTGGAAACTAAGCCATTGTTGGTCACATCACTTGCAAGTATTTTCTCCTGTTCCATGGGTTGTCTTTTCATTTTGTTTACGGTTTCCTTTGTGGTGCAAAAGCTTTTAAGTTTAATTAGTCCTCATTTGTTTACTTTTGCTTTTGTTTACACTGGTCTTCCCTGGTGGCTCAGAGGCTAAAGCATCTGCCTCCAATGCAGGAGACCTGGGTTTGATCCCTGGGTCAGGAATATTACTCTAAACCTCCGAGTCTAAGGAAATGGATCCAAAAAATATTGCTTCGATTTATGTCAGAGTGTTCTCCCTAAGTTTTCTTCTAGATATTTCATAATATCCAGTCTCACAATTGGGTTGTTAATCCATTTTGAGTCTACTTCTGTATATGTTGTTAGAGAATGTTCGACTTTCACTCTCTTAGGCCTAGCTGTCCGGTTTTCCCAGCACCACCAGTTGACGGGATTGTCTTTCCTCCATTGTGTATTCTTGCCTCCTTTGTCATAGACTCATTCACCCTCGGTGGGTGGGATTAATTCTGGACTTTCTGTGCTGTTCCACTGGTCCATATGCACCCTTCCCCCAGTTTTTATAGAACTAACTTTGAAAAAGCCTATAAAGAGAGTGTACAGATTTATTTGAGCTAGGAGAAACATAAGGTTATTAATAACATGAGTTGCCTTGTCGTATAAAGGTGGACGATAAGGGGGAGGTGAGTCAACCAGTAAAGCAAAGGACATAAGACACACCCCTGCCCTGAAGAGCTATCTAATAGCTTAGTGTACTCACTCCAGAGGTTTTTGAGCGAATGAATATAGTTTTCTTAATCTGATGGGATTGGGGCATCTGTCTGTGATTCATTAAACTTGTTTACTCTAACCTCAGTAATGAGTACCTTATTTTCTGTCTTCTTAGACTGGGTCCGCAGGGCCTGCCCATTTTGTAAATAAAGTTTTATTGGCACACTGCCACACCCATTTGTTCATCTGTGGTTGTTTTCACCCCACCATGGCAGAGTGGAGCAACAGATAGGTCTCAGCCTAGCCTACAAAGCCTAAAATATTTACATTCTGGCCCTTTGTAGAAAAAGTTGGCCGACCCCTGTTGTAAAATGTACATATATTCATTACTTAACTTTCCATTTCCTTCCCACATACTTTGTCAGATTACAAAGGGGTCAGGTAAGAAATTCAGACCGAGACGTTGTGCCGGCCATGTGTACTCTAATTCTCTCCAGAGTCTACCCGCTTGCGTCTGACTATTGCAGATAACAAGCGCTGTTTTTCATCTGCTCAGTTGTACCTGACTCTTTGGGACCCCAAGGACTGCAGCACACCAGACTCCTCTGTCCTTCACTATATCCTGGAGTTTGCTCAAATTCATTTTCCCTTGAGTTGGTGATGCTATCTAACCATCTCATCCTCTGCCACCCACTTCTCCTTTTTTTCCTGGAGGCTTCCTCGGTGGCTCAGTGGTAAAGAATCCACCTGCCAATGCAGGAGACACGGGTTCAGTCCCTGGATCAGGAATATCCCCTGGAGGAGGAAATGGCAACCCACGCTAGTATTCTTCCCTGGGAATTCTCATGGACAGAGGAGCCTGGTGGTCTGTAGTCCATGGAGTCTCAAAGAGTCAGACACAACTTAGGGAATAAACAAATAACAAATGAGGGAACTGAAAACCGAGGCTCAGAGAGAATTGGGATCTTGTTTTCTAGTACATGCTTTCGTGTGTCGTAGAACTCCTCCATAGCATCAGCTCTCAGCTCCTTATCCAGGGGGCCTGGAGATCCAGAGCGGAATGTTGTGTGGGATTGTGTGGGTGTGGCTCCATCAAAGTTTGCCTGTGTCTCTTACGTCCATAGATCACCCAGCAGTTTGCAGCCTGCAAACCGGTGGCCACTGCACTGGATTCGGCTGTTAACGTCTTTCTGTGCAGCTACATCGTCGACCCCCTGGTAAGAGTTTCATCTTTCAAAGGAAGACACAATGAACTCACCATCTTTTGCTTTCTCCAAATTACAGTTCATGCTATAACAGAAAACAGGTTCCTGGAGCTCCGGGAGGTCCAGTGGGAAAAAGACTGTCCCTCCTGCGGTGGCCATGGTTTCAGTGCCTGGCTGTGGAATTAAGATCCTGCATGCTAGGTGGCCAGATAACGATAATAGTAAACAAAAATTAAAAAGAGAATAATAGACTTCTGCTTGGGCCTGTTACAGTCGTAGAATTCAAGACCTAAGATCTAAACTGTAGATGAATTTGCTGTGATACTAATAGGCTAGAAACGTCAACATCCTCCCCGCCTATCTCCATTCCTTGGTAGACTTTTGTTTACAGAAGTCAGGAGACCCCCATGAAGAAAAATCTTTTTGTTTGGCCGCCCCATGCATCATGTGGAATCTTGGTTCCCTGACCAGGGATGGAACCCACGTGCCCTGTAGTGGAAGGCAGATTCTTGACCACTGGACCACCAGGGGAGTCCCAAGAAAGCTCTTTATTTGTCTGAAATAATTAGAAAGGGACATCAGATGTGCAGATGGCCAGCATGTCAAAGGACTCTTAGTGAAGCTCTACATGTAGCCCTAGAGCTGCAGGAAGTTAGTTTAATTGGTGAGTGAGCAGCCCTTTGAGATGCTCCCATTGGGCCGGTGAGTAGCGGTTCATCAGTTTTATTCCTGGCTCCAGGCACTCCTCCACTGTACACCGATGTCTCCACGAGTCCATCCTCTGCCTCCTTGCACTCAAAGCACCTCAGTGGCTGGCCCAGGACCACTTAACACCACTGGGTCCTTGACGTTACCCACGAGGCCCTGCGTGGCTGGCTGCACTCATGCTGTTGACTGTGCTCCAGATACTCTTGTTTTCTTTCACTTTTTAAAAAGCGTCTGTACCTCCCCACCTCAGGGCCTTTGCCGGTGTCACTTCCTCTGCCTGGAAACTAGACACAGGTTCTCTTCCTCTCTTTCTTCCCCTCCAGACCTCTACGCCACCTAGCTGACGCCTCGAGGTCTTAGAATGTAATGGCTGAGAACACGGGCTCTGAATTCAAATTCCACCTCTACATGTTCTGAACTCTGTGAACTCTTGGGAAAAAATGATTGAACTTTTCTGAGCTTGTTTCGATGCTTCAGAGGGAGAGGATATGGAAAGCCCTTGGCACTTTCCCTGCTACATTAACACACCCCATCGGTGTTCACTGTTAGTAGCTGAGCCGTGGTTCAGTTTTCAGATCTCAGCTGATATATCTTTTTTCTTTTTTTCCTGGAAACCTTTTCTGATCTTCCCAACTCCTCGCTTGTCTGCACACCCGTGGGACTCTCTGCTTTTGGAGATGTTGTGCCGTCTATACAGGCACTGGCGTGTCTCCCTGACTAAGGCCCGTCCCCTACCCCACACACTAGACTTTGACTCCTAGAGCACGTGTTTTTGTCACTGCTGCGTGCCCGTCATCAGGAGCGGTACCTGGCATGGGCCATAAGGATGGATCGAGAGCTGCCTGTCACAGTGCGTTCACATCACTCCATCCGCCCATCTCCCTGGCCCACGTACCTCTGCAGGGATGAACTTTCGTCCCCGGATGGAGACAAGCCTGCCCATTTCCCAGCCATGCAGACATCACCCCCCTGCCCCTGCCTTGGCCCCCTGGCTACTTCTGTCCTCGTCCGACTTTGTACCCTTGTGTTTGCTGCTTCGAGCCCTTGCTGATGGCTTTGGCTAAAGCCCTCATTAGGGCAGCCCTCAGTTAGGCTGCTTCATTCTAAGTTGGTCTCCCGGCATCCCATCTCCACCGCCTGCCTGCAGCCGGTCAAACCACGCAACTAGCAGGCACCTCTCCCAACTAATCGGGGACCACTGGAAGGGAGACCTGGAAGATGCTCAGGAAGACTGTTGGTGAGAGCTTTATAGAAGGTGTTTTAAAGGGAAAGGAAGAGTTCTGACTATTGTCTGTGCTAGGAAAATAGACTCCAGGCTGGCAAACATGTTTGTTTTAATATCTTGATTGTACCCAACAGGATGGAGGCAGCTTCCAGTAAGAGGTATGGTTGTCATAAAGCTCTAAAGACTCTCAAAACAGTGTTGAAAGTGTAGAAGTTTACAAAAAAAGAAGATGTGGGAAAGGAGAACAAATTTGGTGGAAATTCTGGGCCAAGTGATGGAACTGTGTTGGACACTAAGCCTAGCCAGGAACAAAGCAGAAATGCAGTGGCCAAGATTGAGGGTCTGGTGGTGGTTTTTTTCGAATTTTTGCGTACTGATTTATTTTGGGCCGCGCTTGGTTCCCTTGCTTTGTGCAGCTTTCCCTGGTTGCAGTGAGCGGGAGCTAGCCTTCACTGCTTGCGCGGGCGTGGTAGCCCCTCCTGTTGCGGAGGCACAGGCTCTAGGCTCACCAGCCCCAGTAGTTGCAGCACACGCGCTCAGTAGTTTTGGCTCATGGGCTTAGTTGCTCCGAGGCATGCAGAATCTTCCCGGGCCAGGGATCGAACCTGTGTCCCCTGCACCGGCAGACAGACTCCTATCCACTCCTCTCCACCAGTGGGGCGGGCTACTCTAGGGTTCCAGCGTTATCCTAAGACAGGGAGGTGGCAGGCGGTAGGTTTACAAAGCAGGCTGACATCAGACACTGGCTGGTGTGTGGTACCCACGGAACCGCGCAGGTCATGCATGGCCCTTGTCAATTCTGGTTGGAGGGTCAGCTTAATAATGTTGGGTGCCACGCCTGCCAGGGCTAGTGATGTGGCCTGCAGCCAGCTGGGGACGGAGGGCCCACTTAAAGGAAGAACCAGCACTCAGCTCCAGGTGATGCTGTCCTGGGGGAATCAGGGCTCGGCATTATGAGGTCTGACTTCAGACTCTTCCTGAAAAGACGTAAACCGAGGTCTCTATGTGACATGTGACTTAGGAATATCGGCAGCTATCTTTTTTTTTTAAATTTGCAGCGCCATAAGTTTGTTGGTTTTTTTTTTTTTAATATTTATTTATTTAGCTGTGCTGGGTCTTCTTCACAGCACATGAGATCTTTCGTTGCGACATGTGAACTCTTTAGTTGAGGCATCTAGTGGGATCTAAAAGTTTGTTTATTGAAAAAAAGGCGAGATAATATAGGCTGTATATGTGTATTTTAAGGTGATACAGGATATGTAAAGGAACACTAGAGAATTTTGCCACCGACCTAAGTGGGCTATTGTCTTAATTGTGGTATTTATTTTTTTCATCTTTTTAGCCTGCCTTGAATATGTATATTTTTATAACAAGGAATTCATTATACTTGTTATTCTGCAGTCTGCTTTTTAATTCAACAGTATTTTGTAGAGAGATCTCCATGTCTGTATCTATCGAGCAAAATCATTTTTCATGGTTGTGTAGCAGAATGACACGTAGTTTTGAGGGGATAGCCAGATAGTCTCTTTCCTATAAAGGATATTAGTTTTCAGGAATTTTGACCCAACCATTTTAAATGGGGTTTAAATGATTCTGGTGGTGTATCTTCCTTTGATGGTTTTTATTGGTTTAAAGTGATTAAATATTTTTGTTGATGGTAGTAAACAATTCTAGGCAGAATCACAGAATCTTAGAAATGGTAAGATAGTAAAGGGGGACAAGGGTTTGGAACACCATATCTCTGTATTGAGTTTAGTTGAATGAAGTTGACCATCTAGTGCCTTTGAATGAAGTTGCATTTATATTGAAATCAGTTTTGAGATGCCTAGCTAGCGGTTTTGTGTTGAAACGTAATGGTGAATTTTTTGAATCACCACATGCGACTTATAGAATTATATAAAGCTCTTATCCATTCCTGTTTTTTTGACTCCATAATACTGTCCTTCCACTAGTTTATATTGTAAAGCCACCAGTTAGCAATATTTAAAACACTAGGATTAAAATAGAACATATGATTGCTTTCAATTTAGTCTGAAAGATTGAATCTAAATTTTAAAATCCATGGAAAGCATGTTGTCCAGTGCCTGCCCTGAGCAAGTGCTCAGTAGGTATTAGCTGATTTTGTGTGTGTGTGTGTGGTAGAATAATTTTTAAAACATTTTTTTAAATTAATTTTTTATTGGAGTATAGTTGATTTACAGTTTTGTGTTAGTTTCTGCGGTACAGCAAAGTGAATCAAGTCACCGGTCTTATATGTTGTAGTGTGTATATGGAGAAGCCAATGGCGCCCCACTCCAGTGCTCTTGCCGGGCAAATCCCATGGATGGAGGAGCCTGCTGGGCTGCAGTCCATGGGGTCACGAAGAGTCGGACACAACTGAGAGACTTCACTTTCACTTTCAGTCCCCTGACCAGGCACCGAACCCGGGGCTCCTGCCCTGGGAGTCCAGAGCCTTAGTCCCACCAGGGAAGTCTCAGCAGCTATCTTTTAAAAAATACTTCATTGTTGCTTCTCAGACAGAACAGGATGGAATTCAGCCCGTGACTGTTGTTCAAGACTGGTTAAGTTCATCAGGGGAATGTTGTTGGGAGCCTCGCGTGCACAAAATCATTGCATCTGTTTTCTTCACACAATAATGTCCTGGGAAGAGATGTTATCATCGCACTGTTCAGATGCAGAGCAAAGTCAGAAAGTTTCAGGAGCCACCATCACATGAAGACAGCTCGGACAAGGACTGGGGGCCGGGTCTGCATGCTGGCCGCACGCCTGTTGCCAGCCGCAAAAAGGAGCAACCGAGGAGGGCCCTTCCCAGTTGTTTCGGGGCCCTCGGTGCTCTCGCCAGCTTTCTGCCTCTGTGCCTCATTTGTAAAAATAAATACAACAAGAGGATCAATTCCAGGTTTTCAGATAGACGGAATGAACTAGAATAATAGGGTAGCCCTTCAGCCGGTAGTTGGCTCATCTGAAGTCAATGAAGTTAGAATTCATTTTTTAAAAACCCGCGAAATTAAATTCCCCTCCTCCAAACCTGCGTTGTTTTCCATTTCTCATCTTCAAGCATCTAATCCTCGTGATTTCCTTTTTCTCTCCCCCCGCCCCCAGAATCTGTTTTGGTTTGGCGTGGGAAGAGCGACCACACTTTTGCTTCCTGCTGTCATTTTTGCCGTGAAGCTGGCTAAGTACTTCCGCCGAATGTATTCTGAAGATGTGTATGAGGACGAGCCAGTGAACAGGTAAGAGGCTGCGGCGGTCTCTGAGCGGCGTCACCTCCCAAGCACTTGTTTAAAAAGGGCTCGGATGAGGTTAAACTCGCTTGCTTTTGAAAGTGGCGGGGTCACCCCTAATCAGATGTTTCCTTTGTAAAGATTTTCTTACACTTATTTTAACTATCTTTCCTCCTGCTTACTAGTCTCAGCTGTCTTAATCAGCCTTCTTATTTCTTCTTTGCAGTTCCTCTGTCTCGGGGACTTGGCACTTTACTTTGTAACTGTTTTTACTGCTTTTCCTTCTGACTCGTGGTCCACCCTTCACTCTGTGCCTACTGAACTTGTACTCAAACTGTGTTCATTTTGACTCCGGTCACCTCCTTCTCAACACCTGTTTCTCCTGAACTTGCTTTGTCAGCATCTATATTCAAGTAAAAATGTGTGTCTGTGTGTTGGGGGGGTGCAACTGTTGAGCTGTAATTGTAATTATCTTCCTTTTTTGTATTTGATAGGGTTCAAAGTAAACCCAGGGTTCAAACTGTACCCAGGGTTCAAACTGTACCCATGGTTCAAACTGTACCCATGAAAAAGTAAGCCTTTTTTTAAAGCCATATTTCCCAAGATGAGACTGGGGAGGGCTTTATTATTAGAGGATGAACTTTTAAAACTGAATTAATAATATTAAAATTACATAACTGCAACAGATATGCCCAGATAAATATAAAGGGTGTTGCCTCTTCAAATAGGAGCTGGCACAGGGTGAATACTGAAGAAATCTTTGTGGAATGAACAAAAATTGTCTATGTTAAACTTATTAATAGATAAAACAGTGGTTTATATCTCTGGTTTTTTTAATGGGAAGGAAATGTAAATATACCTTTTAACTTTTTTTGTAGCTGTAACGAATTGCTCTATACCTTTTAGAACCATTAAGCTGTCTTTGTAGTCCATGATATCAGTTCCTCTTAATGATGACATGCTGCTTTTGGTGTATTTCTTTTGTTACAGTATGAGACACGCTAATTCCGATTCTCGTACAGAACAAGGCACACAGACAATTTGAGCAGAGTTTGTAAACAGATCCAACTTGACCAGTTCTTGATCTGCAGCGATTCCAAATGTTGAGAAAGTAACCTCCCTTCAGGCGTTCACAGGGTCCAGTGAGATCACAGGGAATGTGTGCCCGATGGCCAAAGAGAGGGAAGCACGAGTGTCTGTTTTTATTTTATTTTTTTTTAACAAGTTGTGCTTTTATCATCTGAGCCTTCCATGAAAGTTTAAATATGTAGCACATTCGTTAATTCCCACTTAGCCTTTGGAACAATACAGGAATTTTGATACATTTCATCGAATGGGAGCTTGGACCCCTTGTTAGAGAACGTTCACTGACTATCAATAGCAGATATGTGTGTGAACAATAAAAGAATGATTTCACAATTATGACTCTAATCATTTCACTGAAAAATTGACCCAAACGACAGATGTCAATGAAGTCTCTGTATTATTCTCTTAGGGCGCTGTAACACATCACACAAACCGGTTGACTTAGAGCAACGTCTTCTCCACTTTAGCAGAGGCCGGAAGTCTGAAACCCACACGTCAGCAGAGCTGGCTCTCCCAGGAAGCCCGAGGAAGAGTGTGTCCAGCCTCTGTCTTCTCCTGGAGCTTTCCTTGGTGTGTCTGGGGTCCAGTGTCTCTCACCTCCTAAGGACAGTGGTCATCGGATCAGGGCCCTTCCTAGGCAAGAACGACTTCAGCTCCGTTTGCCCACATCTGCAAACAGCCTATTTTCAAGCATTCACTGAGACCAGTGGGGGTGGGGGGGGGAGGGGCTTCCCTGGTGGCTCAGTTGTAAGGGATCCATCTGCCAATGCTGGAGACCCAGGTGGGATCCCTGGTCTGGGTAGATTCCCCGCCATGCCATCGAGCAGCTAAGCCCGTGAGTAACTACTGCCGAGCCTACACTCTCAAGCCCGGGAGCTGCAACTCCTGAATCCGTGTGCCGAAACTGCTGAAGTCCGCTCACTCCGGAGCCCGTGCTCTGCAGCAAGAGAAGCCACCGTGACGGGAGACCGGGGCTCCGCACCTGGAGCGGCCCCGCTGGCCCCAGCTCGAGAGAAGCCTAGGCAGCGGTGAAGACCCAGCACGGCCGGAAAAATCAATCAATAAAGTTGCATTTTTAAAAGGGCAGGGGGAGAGGATATTATTCAGTGTGCATAGTCGCCCGACATCAGTAGCAAAGAGCCAAAGAGACAGAGACGTGGACACACAAGAGAGCTGCAGCAGACACACAAGAATTAAGGTAAATCAGCAAGACTGAGATGGAGGGAATAAGTGATGTCAGACATGTTCCACACAGTAGCTCCTTCCTGTCTTAGTTTCTGGTGGGGCAGTCCATGGGGTCGCTAAGAGTCAGACACGACTGAGCGACTTCACTTTCACTTTTCACTTTCATGCGTTGGAGGAGGGAATGGCAACCCACTCCAGTGTTCTTGCCTGGAGAATCCCAGGGACGGGGGAGCCTGGTGGGCTGCCGTCTGTGGGGTCGCACAGAGTCGGACATGACTGACGCGACTTAGCAGCAGCAGCAGCAGCAGCAAGAACACGTGACTGACCCACTGCTTGTGTCAGTCCGTTGCTTCTGCATCTGACTCAGTGATGCCCAGCCCCCTCTGACTGGCTGCGTTCCTCCGAGGAGAGAGCTTTTTAAAACTACTGATCCTTGGGTCCTCCCCCAAGAGATGCTGACGGATGAGGCTTGAACATGTGGATTTAAAATTTTTGCCTGGTGATTCTGATATAAAGTGAAGGTTGAGATATTTGGCCTCTGATTAATTGAATCAGAATTTCTGAGCTGTATCCCAGGGAATTCTCAAGTGTAACCTGGGTTGAGAGTTACTCATACAGTTTCTACATGCATTTCATTTGGTTTATATGTGTGTGCGTGTGCGTGCTCCGTCATGTCTGACTCTGTGACCCCATGAACTGTTGCCCTGAAGGCTCTTCTGTCCATGAGATTTTCCAGGCAAGAGTACTGGCGTGGATTGCCTTTTCCAGGGGATCTTCCTGACCCAGGGGTTGAACCCACATGTCTTGCATCTGCTGCATTGGCAGGTGAATTCTTTAGCTCCAGTACCACCTGGGAAGCCCAGTTTATATACATACATACATATATATATATTCATCAAATGGGTCATCTTGATTTCCACCTCTGACACAGTTTTTTGGAGGCTGGAGCCAGCAGACTATATATAGATGCATTGACCATCTGCACCATCCCAAGCACTGTACAAGACCCTGGGTGGGGTACGGGTGAGCTAACTGACTAGGTCCAGCCTCCTAGGAGCGCTCAGTGGTATAAACCAAGATGACCCACTTGATGAGTATATGAGACACAGAAGGATGGGGGTGGGAGTTGAGGGTAGTAGGAATCAAGGGAGGTTTCTTGCAGTTGAATTTCTAAAAAATATATACATTAAAAATCTATGCCACTCTTAGCAAGTCTGTTTCCTGTGAAGGCTCTGGGCCTTTCACTTGTCCCCTCCATAATCCTCACCAAATCCCCATGAGGTCAGCAGTTTTAGTTCCAATTATAAACTCGGTAGCCTGAAGCTTTCAGAGTGATTGTCCAGTATGGCCCAGCCCACAGCATCCAGGTCTCCCAGATTCTGCAGCTCCTGGCTCTCAGCACAGGCGAACTGTTACAGAGAACACACCTGACTGCTCGTGGAATCCATCCCTTCAGCTCGGATCTTCCTGCTCCGCTGCCTCCGCTCAGTCATGCTGACTCTGCTCATTTTGTGAAAGAACGTTGCCTATAGCCCGAAACACCCGAGACATCCATTCTCAAGGCTCTGACCTTTAGAGATGTACACTCTGCCATTCATATAGTGATAAACAGAGGATAACTTTTGCTTGCTGGGAGGTTTATAGGAACACTGTGACCGAACCTACGTGGACTCTGCTGCAAGAACAAAGGATCCCAGCACCTTTGGCATTGTGGTATGGCAGAAAACAACACAACGTTGTAAAAAAAAAATTTAATATTTAAATAAAAATAATTTTTTAAAGAAGTGGAAAAGCAAATGGCTGCAGAAACCAGCCACACCCACTCCCCTTTTAGTATAAAAGGAGCCTGAATTATAACTCAGTTAAAGTGATTTTTGGGGACAAGAATCCACCATCTTCTCTGTCTAAGGGATTTCCAAATAAAGTTGTTTTTCCTTACCCCCACAACTCATCTCTTGATTTATTTTTCTGTCCTACAGAGAGCAGTACAAATTGGACTCAGCAGTAAAGTCTCAAGCTAGGCTGGGTTTTGGCACGGACCACATACTCATGTTTTAAATTAAAGCCACCAGCTAGCTGTCCTGTGTTCTCAGTGATGAAATGCAATATAAATCAGTCCTATCCAAAGCGTGGCCTGAGAAGCAGGAGGATCACCCGGGGAGTTCACAAAGGGCTAGGTCTTTAATTTAATTTAATTTTGGCTCTGCTGGGTCTTCAGTGCTTTTCTCTACTTGCAGAGAGGGAGAGCTACACTTTGTTGCAGCCATGGGCTTCCCATTGTGGTGGTTTTTCTTGTTGCAGAGCGTGGGCTCTAGGCTCTTGGGTTTCACTGGTTGAAGCAGGTGGGCTCAGTATTTCTGGCCCTCAGGCTCTAGAGTACAGGCTCAATAGATCTGCAGAGGCTTAGTTGTTCCGAGGCATGTTTGATCTTCCTGGATTAAGGATGGAACCAGTGTCTCTTGCATTGGGACGGAAATTCCTTACTACTGAGCTACATGGGAATCCCACAAAGGCTAATTCTTCCTGCACTTCAGATACACTCAATCCGAGTCTCCAAGGATGAGGTCCAGGAATGTGTATTTTAACAGGCTTTCCAGATTAGTCCAAACTACATGAAGTTGGCCCAAGCAATGCTTCAGATCACCCTGATGGAGAATATCCTGCTTCACTTAGAACAGTGGTCCCCAAACTTTTTGGCATCAGGGACCAGTTCTGTGGAAAACAGTTTTTCCATGGACGGGGTCGGGGGATGGTTTGGGTTTCACCCGCCCCCTCACCTTCTGCTGTGTCACTTGGTTCCCTACAGGGCTTCAGCTGGTACCAGTTGCTGGCCCAAGATTGGGAACCCAGATTTAAAAATAGTTTCGGATCCAAGAAATGTGGTGAAGTCTCAGTGCAAACTACAGACTGTTGGTGGGTGCCCAAGTAGTAGAATGAGACGGTTGGATGGCATCAGTGACTCAATAGACATGAATCTGAGATAGTGGACAGAGGAGCCTGGCATGCTGCAGTCCAAGGGGCCGCAAAGAGTGAACACGACTGAGCAACTGAACAACAAGGGTGGTGAGAGAAAAGGGAGAAGGTGGAGCCAATCCTGAGAGAGTACTCATGGCTGACCCATTGGGGGTTTCCTGTGGTATCCAATATTTTAGAACCCTGGAGTCTATTGAGAGCTTCCCAGGTGGTGTTAGTGATAAAGAGCCTGCCTGCTGATGCAAGAGATGTAAGAGGTGCTGGTTTGATCCGTGGGTTGGGAAGATCCCCTAGAGGAGAAAACAGCATCCCATTCCAGTGTTCTTGCCTGGAGAACCCCATGAACAGAGAAGCCTGGAAGTCTGCGGTCCAGTTCAGTTCAGTTCAGTCGCTCAGTCGTGTCCGACTCTGCGACCCCATGAATTGCAACACGCCAGGCCTCCCTGACCATCACCGACTCCCGGAGTTCACTCAGACTCTCGTTCATCAAGTCCGTGATGCCATCCAGCCATCTCATCCTCTGTCGTCCCCTTCTACTCCTGTCCCCAATCCCTCCCAGCATCAGAGTCTGTTCCAGTGAGTCAACTCTTCGCATGAGGTGGCCAAAGTACTGGAGTTTCAGCTTTAGCATCATCCCTTCCAAAGAAATCCCAGGCTTGATCTCCTTCAGAATGGACTGGTTGGATCTCCTTGCAGTCCAAGGGACTCTCAAGAGTCTTCTCCAACACCACAGTTCAAAAGCATCACTTCTTCGGCACTCAGCCTTCTTCACAGTCCAACTCTCACATCCATACATGACCACAGGAAAAACCATAGCCTTGACTAGACGGACCTTAGTCGGCAAAGTAATGTCTCTGGCTTTTGAATATACTGTCTAGGTTGATCATAACTTTTCTTCCAAGGAGTAAGTGTCTTCTAATTTCATGGCTGCAGTCACCATCTTCAGTGATTTTGGAGCCCCCCAAAATAAAGCCTGACACTGTTTCCACTGTTTCCCCATCTATTTCCCATGAAGTGATGGG
>SJYV01017324.1:5896-55733 GCA_006410875.1 Neotragus pygmaeus
AAGAAGAAGAATCTGAACAGAAATAAGAGTAACAGTCAGTGTTTCAGTTCTCAAAAACAAAAGCCCGGTAGTAGTATCAGGGTAGGGGATAACTGTGGAACTGGTGGCCTCTACACATCATTTTATGGCCAAGGAAACAGAGAGGCATAGAAAAGTTGCATGGTTTCCACGGAAGGAAAGAACCGTAGTGACAAGTCAAGTCTTCGGAGAGTCTCCGTCCATGCCTGAATCTTACATCCCTTTCTGGAACACAAGCATAACTGGCAGATGAGAGCTGACCTAGGAGAGCTTGGCCATCTTGAAAGAAGCTTGACTATCAGAGAATGAAAATGAAGATACCCATTGTGTTACTGACCTGGACTCTTGGATTCTTGAATCAATAGGGATTGATAAGAGGCCATATGAGAAATTCGGGCAACGCTTTATTGGGACTCATGCTGCAGCAAGAGAGAACGAAAACAAAAAACAGGTGCCCTTGTTCATAGCACTACCTGAGGAGGGTGAGGTGGTTCCTTAAAATGCGGTGAGGGCAGGGGCGGATTGGTGGATAAGGCGGAAAAGGGTGGTTTGGGTGGTCTGCCTGCTCCCTTGGTGGTGCTGTGTGCAGGGATCATGCATGGTACCCTGCTTTTGCTCATGGCACCTCGGAAGTGGCACTTGGCCTTTTTGCATCTTATTGTTCATAACTGTCCTGGCCATGCGTGCATGCAGGTTTTTCCAGTCCCTTATTATTTCTTTGCATTCTGTTGCTCTAGGAGATGTTTGTCCAGGACATTTGACCCTCCTGTAAAGGGTCCCAGGTTGCATCCTGTCTCAATTAGGTGACAAAATGATAAAGTATAACAAATGTGGGGAGTTAGGAGTTCTCATATGATGTTGGGAGAAGTGTCTTTTGGGTAATCATTTTTAGGTGTAAGTTGGTCCTCTCTGGTTAAAGAGGTACATTTTGTGAATCCAGCAATTCTATGTCTACTAAGATCCTTAAGAGAAACTCCCACATACAGGGAAACATATACAAAATGGTTATTCCAGGGAAAAACTGGAAACAGCCTAAAGGTCATCTAGTGGCAGAATAAATACATTGTGATACATAAAAATAGCAAATGATAAATATGTGATGCCAATTATATGCAGTTAACAAACATACAAAATAACATTACATAATAGACATAGAGACATATGCCTTTGGTAAAAGTATAAAAAATGTGCAGACAAAATATGCCAATTTCACACTAGCAGTAACTTCTGAAAAATTAGGGAAAGCAATGGAAGCTGAAAAGGTAGACAAGGAACATCAAATATATATATTACATTTAATTTCCTTTTAAAACACTGAAGCAAAAATGGCATTTGTTGTATCCAGGTGGTATGTATGCACCTTCCTAATGCATTAAATTAAAACACTAAAATCTATTTGTTTGGAATGCTTTTCAAGATTTTTTTTTTTTTAAAGAAACAAGCATTTTGTTAGTATAGTCAGATAGAATCAATGTCTTTGTCAGTTTACAGTTTTTGAAGTTCAGATTCATTTAATTTTCTTGAGTAAGGCAAATCTATACTGTTTCAAAACAAAGCCTCATCGAGATAAACATTTTGATGTTGGCAATCTGAATATACAAACACACATATCCTTCAAGAAAGGTACTTATTATCTGGGGAAGGGATTGTGGCTCCCACCCCCAAACTCAGCTGCCCCCTAAGGCGCCGCTGGGACCCACTTCCTGGTGACCAGCTTCTCCATTTGAGGACTGGTTAATGACTCCTGGTCTTCCAGTTCAAACAGGACAAGGGACAGCTCTTCCCTTCACGAAAGGGGGGAGGGTTGACCCTAGGTCTGGTCTGTTGTGTAAGCAGAAATTGCCACAGTTTCACAGAGCCCTGCTTAAATATTTTGGTGGGGCGGCCTCCACTTTAAAGTTTCTGAGGAGGGCGGGGGGGATTAGTCAACCGACTGCTAAAGCTCAGTTACTCAGCTTGTTAAGAGTTAATTTCACATCTGGATCTAGTCAGTGTGAGGCTGAGAGCAAAAACCAACAGAGAACCAAGGAATACCCTAGCAAGGGAGGCAGACATCACCAGCGCCTGCCTCTTGTCATACTATAAATACAACTGTCACCTCAAGCTCAACAGGTAAAAGATCAGGGTCAACCAATTCCGAATCTCCCCCCGTCTACCGATGGGTCTTTTCTCTGACTGCCATCCTCTGTTAACACAAACGTTTCCAATTACTTAGATTTTTGAAGTTTTGATCTCCATCATTTTGGATTCCTCCAGGATCCAGGATCACACCTCAGTATCCAGTTAGCCGCTCAGGTGTGATGTTTTGTGTGTGTGGCTCTCTCTTGCTTATTAACGCATCTTCATTTTCTTCTTTTTTATTCACATAGTCACCACCGCTTCACTCTGGTGCAGTCTCTCAGCTGGGCTGTATCGATGGCTAGTCCTGCCTCGGTTTTTTTCCTTCTTGTAATTTAACTTCATTTTTCCCCCCTCCTCTGAATTCCTATATCAAATATCTTTATTTGTACTCTCCTTTGAGCGTTTAGCAAATGCTACTCCAGTCGCTATTTATGTTTCTATTGTCGTCTTGATTTAAAAAGAAAAAAAAGTTAGCAGCTGAGAAACCCAGATTTCAACTTTAGTTCCCAAATAGTAAATGAAAGAAGTAACCCCGGAGGGCTGAAGATAGCAGTGCGGAAAGTTATAGCTGTTGAAAGTCTGCTGATTTCCCAGGTGTTTAATTCCAAGCTAGGATTTTTTTTTTCCCTAGAGACTTTGACAGTCTAAAAATTGAGAGCTTTCATGGAGGTGGAATTTGACTGTTGTCTAACATACAGTAGGTGTTCAAAAAGGACAATGACAGTAGAAATCTATTTGGTTCTGGGCAAGTGCTGACATCAACAAATAGGGTCTGCCTACTACACATAAAGATTATCATATGATCTCTACAGTTTCTAAGCCGTGTCAGTAAAACCAGCTGGCTGGGGAAGGCTTCTGAAATCAGTTGGCTCTGGCTGCTATAACAGAATACCATAAACTAGGAGGTTTAAACAACAAACGTTTGTTTCTCACGCTGCTAGAGGCTGGGAAATTCAAGATCAAGGTGTCAGCTGATTTGGTTCCTGACGAGAGGCCTCTTCCTGGTTGACAGACAGCCATCTTCTCATTAGGTCCTCACGTGGCCCTTCCTTGGAACATGCACGCTGGGAGGGGGCGGGGGAGAGGGAGAGACAGAGGGAGGGAGAGGTTTCCTGCAGCTTCCTTTTCAGCAGGGCATTAATCCCATCATGAGTTGTTATTGTTCAGTCACTTAGTCATGTTGACTTTTTACGACCCCATGGACTGCAACACACCAGGCTTCCCTGTCCTTCATGTCCACTGAGTCGGTGATGCCATCCAACCATCTCAGCCTCTGTTGTCCCCTTCTCCTCCTGCCTTCAATCTTTCCCAGCATCAGGGTCTTTTCCAGTGAGTTGGCTCTTCACATTAGGTGGCCAAAGTAATGGAATTCAGCCTCAGCATCAGTCCCTCCAATGAATATTCAAGACTGATTTCCTTTAGGATTGACTGGTTGGATCTCATAATCCAAGGGACTCTGAAGAGTCTTCTCCAACACCACAGTTCAAAAGCATCAATTCTTTGGTGCTTCGCTTTCTTTATAGTCCAACTCTCACATCCATACATGACCACTGGAAAAACCATAGCTTTGACTAGATGGACCTTTGTTGACAAAGTAATGTCTCTACTTTTTAACATGCTCTCTAGGTTTGTCATAGCAATTCTTCCAAGGAACAAGTGTCTTTTAATTTCATGGCTGCAGTCACCATCTGCAGTGATTTTGGAGCCCGAGAAAATAAAGTCTGTCACTGTTCCCATGAGAGCCCACCTAATTTAACTCTAATTTCCTCCTTGCTTCCAGGTTGCTCAGTGGTAAAGAATCTGTCTGCCAATGCAGGAGACCCAAGAGATGCGGTTGATCCCTGTGTTGAGAAGATACCCTGGAATAGGAAATGGGAACTGACTCCAGGATTCTTGGCTGGAAAATCCCATGGACAGTGGAATCTGGAGACATGACTAAGCAAGGGCATGAATTTCCTCCTTAAAACCCCACCTCCAAATATCTTTACTTCATCACATTGGGCTCCAACAAATGAATTTGGGGTATTGGACGGGAAGGACACATTCAGTTCATGGCACCTTTTTTCATTTTTCTAAAATGTCTATAAGCATATTGGAGTGTCACAGTTATTTTACCAGATCTCATCTTCTATAGTTTTGGGAGAATTTACTATGAACGAAGACCACATAGGCAGAGTTGAAGCTTAAGGCAGGAACCTCCCGCTGGTCGGCCACAAGGTCCAGTAGGGGAGGGGAGGGAAGGCAAGACAGTCACTACAAAAAAACACTGTCTAATGTTCTGTCATTTTAAACTCTGAATGTTTAGCATTAGGTTTCACAAAGCCCTCAGCCCTTCTCCCCACTCCAAGTGTTACACACACTCTAGTGGTGTTTATTTAAATTATCTTAAGGTGAACTTAAATTGTTTTTACTTTGAGAGTGAATTCTACAGACACTTGAAAGAATTAAGGACATTCTTAGCAGCAAAATTAAACAAAATAGACAGAGTTAGGAATTTATCTTCTGCAAACTATAATGTTAACTTCAAGTGTCTTTTTTAAATGTGGTGAATTAAGCTCTTCTGAATATCTGGAGTTTATATCTTCTCAGAATATCTGTTAATTAGTATAAACTTGGTTCCTAAAATAATGTTTCCTTGAAATTACGTGAGGTGCTTTGCAAAAAAGAAAGAAAGCAGTTAGCTGCCTCTGGCTAGAAATGCTTTGGAGAGAAGGATCTGTCCAGTAGGAGAAGAGCCCTTTTCAATAACCAACAAAACCTTTGACGACAAAATTTTTGAAAATTTAGCCCCAATTCTCATGAAAATCCATTCCAATATTACCAAACATATACCTAGGATGGTAGACTTCTCATGGGCCAAAAGATCTGAGCTCACTTTAATTTTGTAACTTTTACATTAATTGGTTTGTAGACAAATTTACAAATACCACTTTTAAATCTAAATGACTTTTTCAGTTTTCATTCTATTTTAACATTAGTAGGAATTTTTCTAGTTCTTCTATTTAGTGCTTCTCTATGATAATATAGATTTAATTCAGCTAAGCCTGGGTATGCACTCTATGGCAGGGTCTTAACCAGTTTTATAGAATTTGGCCTCAAAAATTAGGTTTTGGAATTTGACTCTTGTTAACTTCCCTTGATTGAGTTGTTCAGTCCCTTAAAAAAACCCCCAGGATATGGTGGCCAAAAGCCCACAAAGGGAAGAGGTCACACTTCCCCTCTCCTCCTCCTCTGTAACCTCACACCAGGAGGGTACTGGCATTGATTCTTCTCCTGTGATGCCTCTATCGACCAGGTTTCGTTGGTGCCTCTGATGACGGTTCTATTTTAGAACATTTTTTTAAAAAAGAAAGAGAAGAGCTGATATATAAAAGTACTATTTCCAGGTAATTTTCATTTATTCCTCAAAGAGATTTTGGGTCTCTATGATTTGTGGCTCCTAAAAAAAAATCATCTGTTGTTCTAGTTTAACAGCTCTTTAATTTTTTCCACTGCTTGTACACACGGTGCTTGCATATAGTAGATGGATAGATAGATGAGCTGTGCTCAGTCATGTCTGACTCTTGTGACTGTAGCCCACCAGGCTTCTCTGTCCATGGAATTTTCCAGGTAAGAATACTGAAGTGAGTTGCCATTTCCTTCACCAGAGGATCTACCCAACCCAGGGATCGAACCCATGTTTCTTGAGTCTCCTACATTGGCAGGTGGATACTTCAGCACAGCACCTCCTGGGCAGTCCTGATAAATATGTGTCATATCCATGGATGATTAACTTCAACAGTTAATCGAAAATTAATGTCTTGGTGCATCCCCGTCACTTGCCTCCCTCAAACGGGGGTCCTGAAACCAATTTCTTGCCAGTCCCTGAGTCTTTGATGCCAACAAACCCTATAGTGAAGGGAAACTTAAGGAAAACCCCATATCTGACAAATGATGACACTTTTAAATAGCACCTGGTTTTGGCAGAGAGTTAAACCTTGGTAGTAGACCTCTACGTAAAGTAGTAAGTGCATGCATTACAACATCGCTCCCCCAAGAGCAGCAGCATCACAAAAGTATATATAACATTAGCATAGAATTCAGAGGGCAGGTGGGCAACTGTAGTGTCTCTGAGGAGGAAAAACCAATGGCTTTCAATGCAAGGTCATTCATTCCAACCGGCCAACCAGTTCAACTGCCAGCAATAGTCTCATGAAACAAAATGAAATTATGCATTTTGTCCTTCCTGAGAGCTGCCTATCATGGACAGGACCCTGGGAAAAGCCCTGTGGTAACAGCGGGTCATTGTGAAGTGGCTCCAAGAACAGCAGTAGGGCACAAACGTTAATGTTCTAATCGCTCCGCTCTCTGGGGACCAGGGCAAAAGAGGGGAGGGGTCAGGAAAAACCCAAGCTGCATAAATAAAGGTAGAAGAATGACAGGTTATGCCTCATAACAGAAAAAGAGAAAACAGTCCCAAACCCATCCCTATGGCAGGTGTTGAGATGAGTGTAGCATCAAGAAAATACTCTCTCAGGGCACAGTGTGATATTGGTTTCCACTTGGTGACTTGGAAGAAGAGAGCTTTGATGGAATTCACTGTGCTGTGTCCTTCTCCGTTCAGTTCCGTTCAGTCACTCAGTCGTGTCCGACTCTCTGCGCCCCCATGAACTGCAGCACGCCAGGCCTCTGTGTCCATCATCAACTCTCGGAGTTCACTCGACTCCCGTCCATCGAGTCAGTGATGCCATCCAGCCATCTCATCCTCGGTCATCCTGTTCTCCTACTGCCCCCAATCCCTCCCAGCATCAGAGTCTTTTCCAGTGAGTCAACTCTTCGCATGAGGTGGCCAAAGTAAAGGAGTTTCAGCTTTAGCATCATTCCTTCCAAAGAACACCCAGGACTGATCTCCTTTAGAATGGACTGGTTGGATCTCCTTGCAGTCCAAGGGACTTTCAAGAGTCTTCTCCAACACCACAGTTCAAAAGCATCGATTCTTTGGCGCTCAGCTTTCTTCACAGTCCAACTCTCACATCCATACATGACTACTGGAAAAACCTGTTAGCAGCTTCTAAATGACAGCAGGCAAAGCGGTAAGTATCAGAGGAGAAGCCAAAGAGAAATGAGCAACATGGTTAGCTGCTTGGGGAAAAAGAGGCCAGGATGGGGCCTTCAGGAGAATCATCCGGCTTCTTAGGATGGGGCTGAGAGAGCCCCCATGTTCACTAGGAGAGGGGAAGATGAGTTGGGAACCATGACAAAACCGTGCCCTGAAAAGAGTCTCTTGAAAGTAGCTCCATCGCAACAAGTGAAACTTGGGTCAGAGGCAGGAAGGATGTGCCCAGAGCTGGCCCAGCGGGGGTTCAGCTTGTGGACAACCTGTCAGCCTGCCTGTTGTTTGATTAAACGAAAAGCAGTGGCTGGACTTCTCTCTTAGTTGATTCCCAGGCATAATCTCTCTGACATGTCTTTTGCGGTGGAAACCATGCTAAACGTTGAGGAGAGATAGAAAGAAAGGAAGAGAAACCATGATCTGGGCCTGCCAGTCAGCAAAGGACAGTTCCATTTTGCTTTTGCCTGATTTTATGCAAATCTTTCATTCCAAAAGGCCAGCTAGATCTAATAAACCAAGGCAAGAACTAAGAGTGGGTTGGGGAGAGTTTATTCTATTCACCTAGGCAACATGGTGATATTCATGAAAATGTTGTTTACATGTTTAGTTTCACGAAAGAATGGTTCAAAAACTAAACAGCTGAATGGAGGAGAAGACAGCAGATGGAATTTTAGGCAAAAAAACAGGCTTATTTTTGTCATCTAAATTATTACCTGTATTAGCCAAAACTAAGTCCTTTTTATTGTTACATAAATAGATATGTTACATAAATAGATAAATAGCTCCTACATAGATAGGATTTAGTTAAGATAGCAAAAAGTATTCAGAACAGAGAAATATGTCTTATTGTCCTAAAAGTGGTCTGTCCAGTCGTGCTGCTTTTAAAAGTTATAGAGAATCACACTCTGTGAGTTCAAATACTTCCTTTTATGCTGAATAAATAAACTTGCTTCCAAGTCAGGATGAGCAGGCAGTTCTAAACACTGAACACTTAATGACATTCAGCATGAAGTCCTGGATGTGATCTGTAAAATCAGGGGTTAGTACATTCTGAACCTTTACGAAAAGACAAAAGGGCAAAAATTTCTCATGTAGTTTTTGGTATAAGTGTTGTTCATATGTCCATAATATTCTCTGGCTTTATATATACATACATACATACATATACACACACAAACACACACACACCCATACCTTGCTGTATCAGTTAGTAAAACACCCAGGATTCTTTCTCAAGTGTCCTGGGGCATCCAGAGTTCAACTCCAGGGCATCAGGTAACGGAGGTGGGATGAAGCTTGAAGTCAAATGTTACCCATTTCACATTGTTGCCAGGGGGCCTGCTTGAGTTCCTCAAAGGAGAGTGATGTCAGGGACCCTTAGCACCCAGTGCCTGCAGCCTGATCCCCTGACATCACGGAGGAGGAAACGGAGGTCCATGGCGTCTGGAAGATGAATGATCTGGCCCTCTTGGTTTTGTGCTCTGCCCCTCCCCCATCCAGTATAATAGTTTTTCTTAATGAGGAAAAGAAGGAAATCAGATAGGCTAGATATTTTGCCCAAGGTCATTCAGGGCATTTGTCCAAGTTCAAAACATTGCTGGCTCGGGAACCCATCTGGAACCTTCTTGACTAATGACATGGAGGCAAAGTTCTTCTCTAAAATTAAGTGCTGCCTCTGCAGAGAAAATTTCCTAGGAAGACTTGTGGTTTAGTTTTGTTTGAGCTGGAAGAAGAGGGAAAAGAGAAAAGAATGGATTGAACTTTGAACTGTTTTCAAAGTCAAGCTAGGGAATTGAGGTGCAAAGAGGCTATAACTATTGTGAGTGGATCTCAAAGCGTTTGATTAAGGCCTCGTGCTGTTTAAATAGTCTGTGTTAGAGCTGGCAATAGGGGTTTTAGCTGTCCCAGGAGCAAATATGGCCTGGGCAGTCTCTTCCTTCATTTTTCTTGGTAGCTGAAGAGGGCCCATAGACATTTCATTTACCTTGTACTGTACAGGCCCATGAGTGTTTAAAAATAATTCAATTAGTTGCTGACATACAAAAAAGCTGGTTGGTTTCTCCAAAAATAAAGAATAAAAGTCTGGCCAGTGAGGCCCATATTCCCCTGCAGCCGCCAAGGGCTGGGAGCAGTGCGAGGCCGCTGCCTCTTCGCTTGGGGCACAAACCCCCGGCTGAGCCAGAGATGTCACCCTGCCTGTTCCGGCCTCACCTCCTTTTCCCTCCTTGGCTTCCTTCTTCCTGCCCCAGTTTCACCAGCAGCTGGTGCCCAGGGGCCTCCTGACCCACCTCTGCCTTCGGACTTACCCCGCTGACCCTGCTCTATGTCTCAAAGCCTGCCTTCTCCCAGGTGGCGTCAGCTAACAGGACGGTCTTGCAGGCCCATTACGCCAGTGCTTACACTCTTCACTCTCCAATAGCACTCTTTCGTTTTCCCACGGTCTTTCTTCCTGGACCTACTGGACAGAGTAGTATGAATTTTAGGCCAGAGGGTAGGCGAAGTGGAGGGATTTGGGTACAGGTGAGCTCGCGGTCATGCCAGCCTAGGTGTTTGCTGTCTTTTCTTGAGAGTGGGACCACAAGATAGGAACACTGTAATTAGACAGTAGGGTGATGGAGCAGTTTACGTCCTTCCCAAGAAAAGAGAGAAGGCCTCCCGCCCCCACATCCATCTCCAGAGGTTCCCTCTAAGGAACCTCTCTCCAGGCCAGCCTCGACTGGGAACAGGACACTCAAGCCCATCTGAGCCACCTGCGATGCCCATGGGGCCCCGGGCCTCCTGGCAAATGTCAGGCACTGCTTAGGGAAGCAAACGCCTCCTCCTTCTCCTGCAGGTACAGCGCCAAGGTCGCACCTGGCTGGAGGGTGGCCGAGGGGAGGAAGGGCAGGGCTCCCGCAGCCCAGGGAGAAGGAGGGCTCCTGAACTCACGGGTCTGCCCCAGCCTTTCCCCTGCCCCCACAGCTGGCCCTGGATCGGTTCTGTACTATGGTCATCAGACTGGCAGCTGGTTTAGTTCCGACAGCTTTTCCTTCTCCTTCTCCAAACTTCTAGCTTTAGGAAGTACTTAACAGGTTTTGTGTTTAAACGAGAATATGGCAGGGGCCTGAGAACTCTCAGGAACAATAGGCAGGGGGCAATGACCTCCCTCAGGCTCCCCTAGCCTTTGTTCACAGCCCAGAAGGCACTGCATGAACTTGGAAAAATCATGCTGTCATGTGGGGGACTGCAAGGGAAGGGAGAGAGAGAATGAAAAAGCTTGGAAGCAAGTTCTCAAAGCAAATGTATCCCTGGCAATTTCTCTAGATTTATAGGAACAGGAGACTTAAAGAGCTTAATTTCAAATTATATAATGTATTATCACTCTACACGCATGGATTCACAGTCCAGATTTAGATCCAAGGTGGGGGAGGGGGGGAGTGATAGGTTAAACTGAGAGTGTGCAACTCAACACTTAAAAATAAAATGGATAGTTTGCTTGAGTATGAACAATTTGATTCTATAGCGAAATTATTAGGTGTAAGAAATGACTTGCTTGACACCAGAGCACATATTCTGAGAGGCTGATAAGTGCTGTACCTCTGCTCTCAAAGAGTTTGCAGTCTAACTGGGTTAAGAAGGCATGGATTTTGGAAAGGCGTGATAAAAATGTTTGCTAAACAGAGTCAGAAGGTTTAGGAATGGCATTTCTTAGCAAATATCAGTGCTATGAGTTTTTAGGACAAAGAGAAAATGAAATCCATCAAGAAAGGTTTTGCTAAATTTGACATTTACAATGTTTTACCTTCTACACAATGTCAATTTAGCACTTGGCTGGACAGAGGCTATATCTTATTTCTAACACCTGGATCATGCTGACACAGAATAAGCCCTGAATTCATGCTTGCTGAATGAACAAGTGAATGAATGAATTCAGGTAAAGAAAGCAGACAGTTTCCACTGTTTTTAGGCATTCCTTGTGGGGATACTTCCCAGGAGAAACAGATGCTTGTCAGAGTCACAAGCCTTCCCCATATTTGCCAAGACAATGCAAGTCTGGAATAGCAATTATGCGACTTACAGCCGTGGACCCTGGGCAAGTCCCTGCACCATCATCTGTCAAGGAAAATCCACTTCACAGGAGATAGTGCAGACCAAATTCATACCCAGGTGCTATGAGGACAGGTATACAAATGAACCTGCTTTTGTACAACGCATCCTAATTTGCACATAAGAAAATTACACATTTGCCTGCCCTAAGAGACTTTTCCAATTACTTTTATTTCTTTTTATAGGCAGCCCACATTGTTAAGCAGGAGACTAGAGTTTAGCCCCTGGGTTGGGAAGATCCCCTGGAGGAAGAAATGACAACCCACTCCAGTATTCTTGCCCAGGACATTCCATGGACAGAGGATCCTGGTGGGCTATAGTTCATTCGGTGGCAAAAAGAGTCTCACGTGACTGAGCACACACATTAAAAAAAAAAATAAACTAAGTAAAATAAATGTCATCCTTAGAAATGAAATAATCTCTTTTTAAATTTAAATAGAGTTGATTTACAATGTTTCAGGTACACACCAAAGTGATTCAATTATACATAGATATATCTATTCTTTTTTAGATTCTTTTCCATTATAGATTATTATAAGATGTTGACTATACCTACTTTTTCAAAATTTTATTTGATTTTTCTCTTTCCAACTTTAAAAAAAACTGTGTTCAGGGATAAAGGGAATTTTCTGGAGCAACATCCACTGGTATGGCAAGTCGGGAGAACCATCCCGAGGATTCTGGCTCTGGCTGGGGGGCCCTTGCTCACCAGAGCAGACCCCGTGGCTCCCAGCACACCTGGCATCAGGGCGGAGCGGGCTAAGCCTCGAGGTCAACGCCGAGCAGCCTTCCGCTGGCAGCTGCCCCACTATCTCGGTGCCCTGTGGCCCAGCTCTCCCCACCTTCTGCTTCGCTGGAAGCAGGCCATTGAAGGAAGTGAAGTAAAGAGCACGAGCTTATCAGTAAAGAGAGATTTAAGTGGACAGGTTCAAAAGGGGGCAGTACAAAGTCCAGGTAGTTGGTCACGTCCCCATCTCCTCTCCTGCATGAGCTCCACTGTTAAGCTAGTTTGCTTCCCCTATGAAGTGTGTGTGGGGGTGTTGGGGGGCGGGTGTGAAGAAATTTTGCAGCCACGAAAGATAACATTGCTCACTCAACCCAGAAGGCTTGATTTCCAGGGATGTTCTCATTCTGGGGAGCAGGGCTGTCTCCAGCCCTGCAGATGGAGGCAGGAAGCTAAAGGGGCTCTGCTGGGCAGGCAGACTTGGGTGGCGGGGAGTCTGTGTGGGGTGGTCTGGAGAATGCAGTGAGACCCTCCTGCCCCACTCCTTCCCCTGAAAGCTCCCGGGAATCAGATGATGCAAAAAAGCAAACCATCCCCCCTCCCTAACCAAAATGCTTCTGTTTAAAAATCAAATGTATCGAAGGACGCACATGGTTTAGTTATTTGGGGGTAGGGGCAAGACAGAACATGTGCTGGGCAAGGGGAAGATCCATCAGGCTCTCAAATGGGAGGTAGTAAGGGTGGTGGTTAAAATGCAAACTGTGGTTCCACCCTGTACTAACTGTGAGTAATTTCAGCCTAAGTATCTGTTTTTTCACTGTTCACAGGGGATAATAACAGCATCAGCTCATCAGGTCCTAGAAAGGATTAAACGTGATAATGTACGGTAAACCCTAGCAAGGTGGGTGGTGCACCGTGAGTGCTCAACAAACAGGAGCGATTACTAGTAATAATATTACTACTAATGTATGGTAGAAAAATAATGATATATGTTTAGAACATTCTTGTTGGATTTCCCTGGTGGTCCAGAAGTTCAGAATCTGCCCACCGATGCAGGGGATGTGAGTTTGATCCCTGGTCTGGGATGATTCCACATGCCTCAGGCAACTAAACGGGTGAGCTGCAGCTACCGNGTGGTGTTGGAGAAGACTCTTGAGAATCCCTTGGACTGCAAGGGGATCCAACCAGTCCATTCTGAAGGAGATCAGTCCTGGGATTTCTTTGGAAGCAATGATGCTAAAGCTGAAACTCCAGTCAGTACTTTGGCCACCTCATGCAAAGAGTTGACTCATTGGAAAAGACTTTGATGCTGGGAGGGATTGGGGGCAGGAGGAGAAGTGGACGACAGAGGATGAGATGGCTGGATGGCATCACTGACTCGATGGACGTGAGTCTGAGTGAACTCCAGGAGTTGGTGATGGACAGGGAGGCCTGGCATGCTGCAATTCATGGGGTCACAAAGATTCGAACACGACTGAGCAACTGAACTGAGCTGAACTGTACCTCTTAACATTGTTAAGAATATTAAATGTGTCAGTGTATGTAGAATTTATAACAGATCAAGAGATATTGCCCATTATTAATAATGCTATCAGCTTGCCCCTCCTCAAGTTCTGCTTCACTTTTCTCCTTTGCATGTATCAGTACAGAGATTTTGTTACATATGTACATTTTGTTACATATCATTGGCTTGATTTTCAACTTCTCCAGGAGAATTTCAGCTCTAGAAGAACAGACATTTTGTATCTTGATGACTGTGACAGCCCCAGAATCTGCAGCATTGCCTGACAAGCTCTCAGTAGATATTTGCTGGCTGGATGAAGGTGGGCTTCCCTGGTGGCTCAGTGGTAGGGAATCCACCTGCCAAAGAGGAGACTTGGGTTCGATCCTGAGTGAGATCCCCTGGCTAAGGAAATCACAACCCACTCCAGTATTCTTGACTAAGAAATCCCATGAACAGAGGAGCATGGCAGGCTACAGTTCATGGGGCTGCAGAAGAGTCAGACGCAACAAACAGCAACAACATGAATGAAGGCATAAAGTGAAAAGTGAAGTCACTCAGTCTTGTCCAACTCTTTGTGACCCCATGAACTGTAGCCCACCAGGCTCCTCCGTCCTTGGGAGTCTCAGGCAAGAATACTGGAGTGGGTTGCATTTCCTTCTCCAGGGGAACTTCCCCACCCAGGGATCGAACCCAGGTCTTCCACATTGCGGGCAGACGCTTCAACCTACAAACCACCAGGGAAGTGACTCTAATTGTGTGACATACCTGTTCCTATAAATTAGAAACTAAATTCATATGGATAAATAATTTATATCTAACACTGTTTTCTTACTAAGTGTAATTGTAAAAAGGATATATTCTTATAACAGTTAACTGAATCCAAGATATCACATCACCCTTTAACAAAGGAAAGCACTGAAAAAGTTATAATTTAAGGAAAATAGAACAAATAACTACTATTCAAAACTATACATCTCAGTATAAAATACCTCAGATTATTTTTGAGCTTGGGAAAATAAAAGAATACAGCAAAACTGAAAAATAATAAACTGGACTCTTATAAGGTGCAAACTGGACTCTTATAAGATGCCTCCATCATCACTGTGTGCACTCTGTGTAGTGGGTGCTGACACCCCTCACAGGAGGTGAACACAGATGTCAGGTACCTTTCAAATTTTGTGGAACTTTCTTAGTTTTCAAAGAGAAAATATGGTGTGGGCCAGAAGGAGATACTGAAATGCAATCAACAGATGGGGAAGAGCTTTTACTAGAGCAGGGCCAGCAGTAAAGGAAGTTCACCTAACACAGGCCCTAGGTAATGGACATGTGACCTGTCTCCACCACAAGGACTGAACCACGTGGTTCCTGATGCACAGGCTGCTGACGCCCAGGTTTCTGCATCTTGGTTTCCTGTGTGATGAGACACACTTTTGTCCTAACAGAGATCCTATTAATGTCAGACATTTAACCACACGATTTCTTCTCAGTTTTGACAGGACACTTTTGTTATTGTTTAGTTGCCAAGTTGTGAACCTTATGGACTGTAGCCCACCAGGTTCCTCTGTCCATGGGATTTCCCAGGCAATAATATTGGAACGGGTTACCATTACCTCCTCCAGGGAATCTTCCCAACTCAGGGATCAGTCCCACTTCTCCCTCATTGCAGGCAGACTCTTTATCACTGAGCAACTGGGGAAGCCCCCATATTCTACCCTTAACTCCAAATCCCAGTATCTAAGGTGTTTTGTTTTTGTTTTTTAATAGAAGCAACACATCAATGATTCATTTCCATAGTTTTATCTACTATGAACTTTTAACCTCTGAGTGATAAAGTGCTTCATCTTCAGGCACTTTGCCTTTGCTTTTTAGCACCCCAATAGCACTAATTTCTGATGAACTTTTATCAGTTTACAGTAAGTTGGCAAGTTTTCAGTACATGAAAAATGTATTTTCAGCATATTTAGAAAAATAACCAAAATGAGACAGGCAGCATCCATAGGACTGTCTTCCTTCTGAATGTCCACCTCTGCCAACGAAGAAGGAGGAAACAGTACTAGAGGACCTTAAAACAATTTAAAGCCATCTTTTCCTTTTAATTGAAGTTCATAAAGAGGAAAACATAGTGGTTCCCTCCTACTAATTCTCAGGTTAACTCTGTGAGTTTGGGCTCACATATCCAGTTAACAATCATACAGAAATTAATAATTAGGGTTTTTGGTTCACTTAAAAGCTGCCTTCATTGATTTAGTGATACCTCTTAATGAGGGTGAGGGAGGAGAGTGACAAAGTTGGCTTAAAATGCAACATTAAGAAAACTGAGATCATGGCATCCAGTCCCATCATTTTGTGGCAAATAGAAGGGGAAAGATAGAAGCAGTGACAGATTTCCCCTTCTTGGACTCTAAAATCAGTGCATGGTGACTGTAGCCTTGAAATTAGAAGATGGTTGCTTCTTGGCAGGAAAGCTATGACAAAACTAGACAGTGCATTAAAAAGCAAAGATATCATTTTGCTGACAAAGGTCCAATAACCAAACCTATGGTCTTTTCAGTAGTCATGTACAGACGCGAGACCTGGACAATAAAAGAATGCTGAAGAATCAATTAGATTATGGACTGTTCCATCTATGTTTTGAGAAGATCTCCTGGAGAAGGGAACGGCTACCCACTCCAGTATTCGGGCCTGGAGAATTTCATGGACTGTATAGTCCTTGGGTGCAATCTATAGTACTTGGATGCAATCACAAAATTGACAGAATGATCTCTGTTCGTTTCCAAGACAAACTATTCAATATCACAGTTATCCAAGTCTATGCCCCAACCAGTAACGCTGAAGAAGCTGAAGTTGAATGGTTCNACCCTAGCGCCTGTGCTCTACAAGAGAAGCCACCCCAGTGAACGGCCCGTGCACCTCAAGGAAGAGTAGTCCCTGCCCACCACAATGAGAGGAAGCCTGTGCACAGCCGAGAAGACCCAGTGCAGCCGGAAAGAAGCACATGCTCAAATAGCATCATTGCTCATCAAGTCTAGCTGCCATGATGGCCCTGGGGGCTTCTGAGGACTCGGTCATCAGATTGTACCTGGGCTGGCCGCTCCACGTTCAGACACAGAGACCATCCTACATGCCCACACAGCGCTGGACTGCGCTCCGAGGGCTCTGCCTGATGCGAGCTTATTTGCTCTTTATAGTAACTCTGTGAAGAGGTTTTACAGAAGAAATGAAAGCTCAGAGAGGTGCCCCAAGTCTGCCCGCTTAAATACAGAGCCAGGACTACGGTCTCCCGCATTTCAGGCAGATTCTTTACCAGCTGAGCCACCAGGGAAGCCCAAGAATACTGGAGTGGGTAGCCTCTCCCTTCTATCAGAAAGGGGATCTTTCTGACCCAGGACTTGCACTGGGGTCTCCTGCATTGCAGGTGGATTCTTCACCAGCTGAGCCACCAGGGAAGCCCAACATTTAGTCTCACTCACTACAGATTCTGTGCTCTTCTCATCAGACCAGTGTTCAAAATGAAAATTCCATGGCCCTAAATCCCTAAATTCCACAGATTCTGATTACTGGCCAGGAATTTTTTTCTAAGTGCTAGGCAGCTTGGAGAATTTCCAACTCACAGCTTCTTTGTTATCTTTGATTTTTCAAATGAACTAAAAATTGGAAACAGGAATTTAATGGAGAGAGGAGAGGGGTGGAAACAGGAGGCCAGTCTGAGCAGGAGGAGGCCTGAAGCAGCCCAGGTAAGCCCCGGGGCCGTCAGCACGCACCCAGAGCCTAGGAGGACCAGCTTCCATTGTGAGGAGCATCCCTGGGCCGGGCCCTACTCCGCGCCCCCGAGCACACTCACACAGAGTCTTGTGGCATGCTCACCCTCTGACGTCATCCAGCTCCATTTTACAGGCGAGAAAACGTAAGCGCACTCGCTTAGGCAAGGCCACCTCTTTGCTCAAAGCGGTTGGTGAAGTACTGTTGGTCCTACTCATAGAACTAATTCACCACCTGGCTGAGGCAGGCAGCGAGGGTCGGAGACCTTTGGGCAAGGAGAAGGGCAGGGCTCCCGGGACCCGGAGCACACCTGTGGCTGCCTCCTTCCTGCCATCCCAAGAGCTGGGGTGGGCCACACTCCTGCCTAAGAGTCATCCTCCCACCATGCTTGAGGCTGCACGCTTTCTGGTCTCTTCTAGAGCTTTCTGGAAACAATGACTAGTGCCTTCTTTTCTTCACTGTCTTCAACTTTTTCCTCTATCAGTTCCTTCTCAGTGATCTGTTAAGTTTAGGTGAGCCTATCTAACAATTCTCAAGCTTCACACGCCCTAAATCTGCTAAAACTGATTTCATCCCTCACCCTACCCCAAATCTTCTCCCCCGTGTCCACCGTCTCAGTAATGATAGCATTCATTTGGATGGCCAGGGCAGAAATCTCGGCATCGTTTTTGGCCCTTCCCTCTCAGGCACTTTGTCATCCAATTCATTGCCTCGTTGTAGCTGGCGCCCTGTAAATGCCTCTCAAACGTCACATCTCTCCCCTGTCACCACCTTCAGCCATCCTCACGCTGGATCAGCACTGACGGGGTGGTTTTCTCCTTTTCTAGGTTTGTCAACCTCCCCCAGGTTCTCTACGTGACAGCAAGAGAGATCTTTATAAACAGAAAGCCAATCCTGCCATTCCCTCGCTTAAACCCTGCAGTGCCTCTGCTAAATCCTAAATTGAAGACTAATGTCTACGTGGAGGGACACAGACTTTGGTGATATGGTCCTGCTCACCTCTGGACTACTGTCCCCCTCCCCCCAGAATCCTCATCCCTCCCACCAGCCAACCGGGCCACTTCTCCTCACCCCTCCGTGCAGTGCCACCTGGCCCAGGAGTCCTCCTCTGAACTCTCCTGTGTGCTTGGACCCTGATAGCATTTACTCACCATATGATAACTATCGATTTTTTTAATATCCTGAACTATAGAAAGCACCTTCTCCTTGAGGATAGGGGCAGTGTCTTAGCTCTCAGTATCTATTCTTCATCCCATACCTGGCATTTGGATAAAACTTGGGCTTCAGAATCACTGCAGATGGTGACTGCAGCCATGAAATTAAAAGACACTTGCTCCTTGGAAGAAAAGCTATGACCAACTGAGACAGTGTATTAAGAAGCAGAGACATTACTTTGCTGACAAAGGTCTGTCTAGTCAAGGCTATGGTTTTTCCAGTTGTCATGTATGGATGTGAGCACCAAAGAATTGATGCTTTTGAACTGTGGTGTTGGAGAAGACTCTTGAGAGTCCCTTGGACAGCAAGGAGATCAAACCAGTCAATCCTAAAGGAAATCAGTCCCGAATATTCATTGGAAGGAGTGATGCTGAAGCTCCAATACTTTGGCCACCTGATGTGAAGAGCTGACTCATTGGAAAAGACCCTGATGCTGGGAAAGATTGAAGTCAGGAAGGAGAAGGGGACGACAGAAGATGAGATGGTTGGATGGCATCACTGACTCAATGGACATGAATTTGAGCAAGTTCTGGGAGTTGGTGAAGGACAGGGAAGCCTGGGGTGCTGCAGTCCATGGGGTCGCAAAGAGTCGGACACGAGCAAGCAACTGAACAACAACAGCACCCACCATAGATATGGGCTGGATGAATAAGTGACCCAGCAAGGCCATGAGGGGTAACCGGAAGCTCATCAGAAGGACTTTGGAGCTCAGAGATGTTTTCCTCATTTAGGGGCCAACTTGGCAGCAGAGATGGACTGAAATGGTCCGGAGGAAGCCCCTGAAAGCTAGTACCTGCTGAACTAGCCTCTTTGTAAACCTTGCTGTTAATTATTTTCTCTTAATTTCTGTAGTGATCCTATAAGGTAGAGACTGTTCTTGCTCCCATTTTACAGATGAGGAAACCAAGGCTCAGAAAAGTTAAAGAATTTGCTGAAAGTCACAAGGTAGTGATCCTAAGATTCAAACCCAAGTCTATGTACCCTTCTTTATGTTACAGTTTAGTTCCACAGCTTGCTCCTGCAGCTGCCTCACTCTATTACACATGTGGAATATTTAGGGAGTTCTAATGACTCCACATGCAGAGATAGAACCAGGCAACAGCTTGTAAGAAGGACAAATTTCCCACCAGACTTGACACACTCATGCTAAGAATCTGGATATCTTTGTTTAGCATCTAACTGGACTCAAGATTCTGTAATTTGAGAGCTGGAAAGAACTTGAGAAATCCTTTTATCCAGGTCCATCCTTTGACATGTGAAGGGGCCAGTACTCTGCCCAAGGTCACTCTTCGAGTCTCCTGATCCTCCGGCCAAGCCGTGAGTGCTTTGCCATTCTGGTGCTTGACTGTGTATTTGAGTCTTAATAAAACAGCTCTCTAAAAATTTCAAACCGCACTTGTCAGAGAAAGAATTTCAACTTCCTTAATGGCCAGATGTCATTACATCAGTGGGCCTGGACTGGCTGGAACCAGGAAGTTCAGGGGAAAGCAGGACTTTGGGTGAAATGGGGTTTCGATGGTGAGGGTGGCCCAGGGGTGGGGCGAGTTGGAATTCTTTCCCCAGATGACCTTCCTTTGCACAGACATCAGGGAAAAACACGACGGGACTTCAGAAAGCTTTGTTGAACACATACCTACTAGCAGGAACTGGAGAAGTGGTCCTCAGGTGCTTGTAATCCAAAAGGCAGATAGACGTGAGCGCAGCAATTAGACGCGATAAAAATCTAAGGGGCAAATACTTAGAGGAGGGCACCGAGGGCTTTGCCTTGGAAGTCAGGGAAGGCTTCCTCCAGGAAGTGGCCCCAGCTGGGCTTTGAAGGAAAAACAGAAGGCCAGGCAGGTCATTTCAGAGGGAAGAGCAAAGCTGGAGGGGCTGAGAGTTAGTAATGAGAGTGCAAATGAAAGCAGCGCTGCTCAGAGTGAGGAGTGTGCACCAGGATCACGTGAGGGAAGTGTTAGAAACCTAATCATTGGGCCCCACACCTGAACCTACTGGACCAGAACCACTGGGGTGGGCCCTGCGATCTGCAGTGCAGGTGATTCTGACATTCCCTAGACGTTAAGGTCCATTGAATTAGAGCGTTCCTAATTGGAAGTCAGGGCATCCTTGCTCCTGCGGTGGGGCTTTGGGGCAGAGACAGCTGCAGACAGAGCGTGGGTGCCGGCCCTCAGGCTCCCTTCCGAAACACCCCTTGTGCTCCAGTCCTTTTATACTCAATCGAGCATCATACAGCACTGTGTACTTTCTGGAGGTTTCGCCCTCTAATCTGTGAGGCCCCAGAGGGCCCGGCTTCCCTGTGATTCTAGGTGCTGACCGAAGCATCACAGCCGTGTCTCCAGGGGACTTGGCATGTCTGCCAGGGCCCTGTGAGTGTTCCTTCCCAGACGTCTCACTTTCTCTGTGTCCTAAATGACTCAGACGCCATTCTCCCACGTGGACCTTCCCAAACACCTCATCTGAAAGTGGCGCACGCCCCTGTTTCACTCACTCCCTGTACCCCAGGCTTGCTTTTGTTTTCTCCACCAAGTGAATTAACATCTATCCTATGTTTTCTTTTTCATTTCTTGTCAGTCCCCCCAGCCACCAGTAAAATGTGAGGTTCATGAAAACAGAGGTTGTGTGGTTTTTATCTCGTTGCTGAAGTCTCCATGCGAAGCCATAGCCTGGCATAGAAGACATGCCCCTATGTATCCAACGAATGAACGGTTTACTCCATGTGGTTCTGCACATGGAGCTCCAGTTATCATTGATTCAGCCAGGAATGAGTCCCTAATTCAGGGGCAGCCTCCCACTGCTGGGCCAATGGCCTTGGAGGGGGTCTGGCCTGAGAGGCATGCTGACAGGCTGATCCCACCAGACCCCGCTGTGAGACACAGGGAGGGACGCTACACGGGATAGGACCGAAGAAAAGAGCCACGAGACAAGGCCACAGAAGCTCAAGGGAGAGGGGCGACAGGAGCGGAGACAGGGGAAAGCCGCGTCATCTTCACGGTGGAGAAACATCGATGACCAGGTCTGATAATCCCAGAGGACTCGCGAAACGCCAGGTGAGATGGGGTGGGCAGGGGGTTGGGGAGAGCGACTCTTCTATCCTGGGTGATGTCCTAGGTGGCTTCGCAGGCCGGCTGTGTGGCCTTCCTTCGTTCTCTGCACATCCTCGAAACAGCTTTCCATCAGCTAAGATAACCAGCGGGCCCCTGGCGCCTTCACGAAGGCAGCTGTGGCCCAGCCCAGCCCCTGGCCGGGGAGGGACTCCTAGTGCCCCAGCCGGCCTGGCCCTCCCTCCTGGGGAAGGCACCTACCCTGGGGTAAAGTGCCAAGGGCCGGGCTCTGGGGAGTGTCCTTGCCCCTCCCTGGAGGCAAGGCCCAGCTGAGCTGCTCCCTCAGGGTGGCAATATGGAGGGGGACCTCGGGCAATTGCACTTTAAACAGGCCCTTTCCCTTTATGACTGTGCGGGGAGAAGGTCAGGGAGAGGCCTTGTTGCTCAGCCAAGTGTGCAAACAAAATCCCATGTTTGCTGTTCCAGGGTGTCCTTGGAGCGGCTCCTCTGGGGCAGGCTGGGGGATGAGGCGCAGGGTGCCAGCGGTGGATGGTGTGGGGCAGGGAGCGCCACCCCTGCCCCCATCCCCACTGGCTGGTTACCTGATCCGTCACAGGGCCCGGGCCCTCCCCTCTGCCTGCTGGTTACCTTCCTGCGTCATTTCCCAAGGACATCTGTGGAAATCTGCCCGTCCACCCTGACGGAAGCCCAGTTTTTCTAGAATTGCTAGCGCAACTCTGAAAACATTTTATTTTGGCTCTGCTTGACACTGAGATTGTTGGGGCTCTTATCTTTTTCTTAAATGGAAAACATTCTGAACAGATGGCATGATAACAAAAGCTCATTTGTTCTGTGAATATTTATGAAGTTCCACTAAGTGTCAGGCACTGGACCAGAAGTGGAGGAAACAGCAGGGACGAGACAGAAACTCCTGCCCTCCCTGAGCCTCTGTCAATGGGAGAGGCAGGTAGTAAACAGATAATGATAAACAGGAGAATATCATGAAAGAAGTACAAGATTCTAGTGGAGCTTATCACAGTGGAGACTGACCTAGGCTGGGAGTCTGAAGAAACTTTATTGAAGAATGAGCAGGTATTTTAGCCTACTAAAGAGGGTGTAGAAAGAGGTGTGGAAACACAGAGGAACGCATTTGTAGGTCAGGAGACACACACAGAGAGAGGAGATAGGTGTAAAAAAAGAAGTCCAGTGTGGCTGAACTGAAGACAGGAAGATGGAAGCAGTGAGAGACATTAAATACATTTTGAGGAAAAACAGAACAAGCTTCACTCTTTACACCCTCCAGAATCTGGCATTCAACAATCAAATGAGCTTTCCTTTCCCCAACTCTGCACGACAAATGGTTTCACCAGTTCAGAGCAAATAGACACACAACTGACCTCCGTCACTGTCCACAGTTCATCTAGAAAAGCTGGCCATGTAGTCTGTCCCGAAGGCCAGTTCCCCTGTCCAAGGAGGGACGCCTGACCCCAGAGAGGCCAGTGTTTATTCTTGTCAGTGGGCCACGCAATGGCCTATTTCAAAAGCTCTGTGAAACAGAGGCAGCCTGTGCTACATGGTGATGCATGAACCAATAAGAATCTGAATTCTTGTTTAAAGGAGCTGTTGAACAAGAAGCATCACACAAAATTGGTCAATAGCAGCAGAAGCGGGAGAAACAGAGGCAGGGAGTTGCCGAGACAATGCAAGCTGAAACCCTTGCGTGTGAAGCCCAAAGCCTGCTGCAGGGTCGTCTGGGCCCCAAAGACAGTTCCACCTCCATGAGGCTCTGCTGTGCTGTCGAGGGTCCTGTCTTCCTGTCTCTCCACAGATCCCTTACAACGAACCTCACTCACCTCCTGGGTCCCGCTTCTTACCGCCGGAGAGCTAGACTCCACAAAGCGGGCTTTGATATCTGACATCTGGCTAAATTTTCACTTTTACACAGTTGCTTGGGTTACAGCCTTAGAATCAAAGTTTTTTGGGCTTTCTCCATTTTCTACCAGTTTTCTTTTACTCATGTTTTGAGTATTAGATTAACTCACTGTTTAAGCAAATACAATTTATTTTCTCAATCCGGAGAAGAGAGAAAGCTGTGTGTGAAGGATGTTAGCCCTTACTTTCCAAAAGTGGCAACCCACTCCAGCATTCTTGCCTGGAGAATCCCATGGACAGAGGAGCCTGGTGGGCTACAGTCCAGGGGGTCGCAAAGAGCTGGGCACAAAAGAAGTGACTTAGCCCACATGCATGCAGGAGACAGACTAAGCAGCCAAACCCAGTCTCTTCCCTTCTTCCTTCATTGTTTTCGCTACACTGTGCTGCCTCTTTCATTCATTAAATATATATCAGACAGTGTCTACTATGGGGAGGTATATAATTTAAGTTGAAGTTGTTCTCAAGAGGTTTGCGGTCGAGGTGAGGAATCAGACAGGAGCACTAATGATGATAAACTGAGTGGCAAGTGATAGTCTAGAGGTGTGCCCTGGTGTCTTGAGAGGGCAGAGGAGGGGCCGCTACATCAGACTTCAAGGGTTGCCCGGTGATAGTCAAAGACAATGTCTTAGGAAAGGTGACTTTTGACCTGAGTTCAAAGGATAAGCTGCAATTCAGCAGTTAAAGGAGCAGGGAAAGGCTTTTTAGGTCAAGGGAACAGCATAGGGCTGACAAGGCATGACCGGTTTGGGGAATCCCAAGCATGCTTTTTTCATTATGACTAAAGTAACTTTGAATGTTGTGTAGGGTTGCCACATAAAAAATACAGCTCACCCAGTTAATCTGAATTTCAGAGAAACAATAAATCCTTTCTGAGCATGAGTATGTGCCGTGCAGATTTAACTGATGTCTATGTTTTTATTTGCTAACTCTGGCAGCCCTGATGTTAGGGAATAGCAGAAAATAAGGCCACGCTGGTAGGCACAAGGCAGCCATGGAGTTTGTGCTTTCAGCCAAGGACCCACTCGAACTTTTTCCTGAAGGCCATCCGGTGCTCTCCAGGAACATGATGTATGGGAGTGCTTTGATGGGACTTGCATTTTAGAAAAGTTCAAAGACTAGATCGGAACAGGCTGGGTAGGAAACAGAAAACCAATTAGATGGTGTGGAAGCTTGCTACTTTTGCCCTTGAACACATTTCCCCTTTCCTAGTAAGACCCCGCCGTCCCAGTTAAAGACCGCGTTCACAGTCTCCTTTCATACCGCGAGTGTGCAGCAGTCCTGAAAGGAAGCGCCATGCGCTACTTCTGAATTTTACCACTGAAATGATTGGGCATCTGCGATCAGATTCCCTCCCTTAAGCTAGAACCCGGATGTGTGGGAAGTCAGCTTTACCGAGGGGACAGGGACCGTGCCCTAGGGTCTGGGAATGATGAGCAAGAAGGCAGAATAACCCGGGTCCCACGGCGACCCTTCGAAGCCCACCCGGACCCTCCCCCCTCAGTACTGTCATCTGAGAGAGAACACACTTCCACCCTATTTGAATCTCTGCAGTTTTCCATCTCTTTGTTTTGGCAATTTTATTTGTATCCTCTTACAAAAAGCATGTGTGAAGACTCAAGAAAGAAAACATTTTCATTGAGATTTAATAAATTCTCAAAGTTCTGAGTCTGCTAACATTTTTGTGTTGCTTCACCATATTTTAATTATTGACATTTTTAAACCATATTGTGAGGTTCTATTAGCTTTAATGCTTCATGACTTTAATTGAAACTGGTAAGGTGGCGCTACTGGTAAAAAACCTGCCTTCCACTGCAGGAGATGTAAGAGATGCGGGTTCAATCCCTGGGTCAGGTAGATCCCCTGGAGGAGGAAATGGCAACCCACTCCAGTATTCTTGCCTGGGAAATCCCATGGACAGAGGAGCCTGGCAGGCTACAGTCCAAAGGGTCACACAAAGTCAGACATGACTGAGCGACTTAGCACCAGAAACAGGGCAGGAGAGATGGAATTTACTTCAAAACTTTTCACTAGGGGGGCTTCCCTGGGAGCTCAGTAGTTAGGAATCCACCTGCCAATACAGGAGACAGGGGTGCAAGAGACATGGGTTTGATCCTGATCCGGCAAGATCCCATACACCATGGAGCAACTGAGCCCGTGTTCTAGAGCCCAGAGCCGCAACTACTGAGCCCACAGGCTGCGGCTACGGAAGCCAGNAGGGTCACACAGAGTCAGACATGACTGAGCGACTTAGCACCAGAAACAGGGCAGGAGAGATGGAATTTACTTCAAAACTTTTCACTAGGGGGGCTTCCCTGGGAGCTCAGTAGTTAGGAATCCACCTGCCAATACAGGAGACAGGGGTGCAAGAGACATGGGTTTGATCCTGATCCGGCAAGATCCCATACACCATGGAGCAACTGAGCCCGTGTTCTAGAGCCCAGAGCCGCAACTACTGAGCCCACAGGCTGCGGCTACGGAAGCCAGTGCACCCCAGAGCCCATGCTCCACAACCAGAGAAGCCACTGGAATAAGAAGTCTGCCTCCGCAATGAGAGAGTAGCCCCGCTCACCACAACTAGAGAGAAGTCCTCACAGCCGCAAAGCCCCAGCACAGCCAAAAATACACAAAGAAAGTTATTAAGGAAAGAGAAAACTTTTCAGGTTGGAAGGAAGGGCAAGGTATTGAGCTGAACTATTTCATAACTATTTTGTATTAGCATTACCCAGCCATGACCACTATGATAAAGAATGGTCTCCCTTGCCCTTTTGGAATTAGTGAAACATTTCAAGATCAGAGCTTAGCACATGACAGTGAGCATAAGAGACGGTGAGTCTCTGGCAGCTTGAAGTTTACAGGTGTAGAAATAGTGGTTCTCCATCACTCCTCAAACACGTTAAAATCAGAAAATAACTAGTAAACAAAGGCCTTCTTGGCCATGGTTTAGCTCCCAATCATTTCAGTAAGGCAGGGTTTTTTTTTTTTTTTTTTTTAAGAGTATGAAAAATGTGTATTTTAGCCATGTATTAAAAATTGCTATATACCCAAAGCAATCTCTAACTTCAGTGCAATCCCTATCAAAATCCCAAAGGCATTTTTCACAGAAATATAACAAATAATCTCCAAATTTGTATGGAACTACAAAAGATCCCAAATAATGAAAGCAATTTTGAGAAGAAAGATCAAAGCTGAAGGTAACATGTTCCCTGGTTTCAAAGTATATTACAAATATATACTCATCAAAACAGTAGGTAAAAACGGACACCTAGGTCAATGGAATACAATATAGAGCCCAGAAATAAATCCACACACATATGACACATTATTTTATAACAAATGAGCCAGAAATATACAGTGGGAGAAAGTGGGAAACCATAGCCATAGCCACATGGAAAAGAATAAAACTGGACTCCAATCTTATACCATGCATTTTACACATATCTGTGTGTGTGTGTGTGTGTGTGTGTGTGTATCAGTCCAGTTCAGTCACTCAGTCATGTCCGACTCTTTGCAACCCCATGTGTATCTATAATGGAATATTATTCACCCATAAAAAGAAGAAAATCTTGCCATTTGCAACAACATCGTTGGACCTAGAGGGCATTATGCTAGGTGAAATAAGCCAGACAGAGAAAGATAAATACCATATGATGTCACTTACACGTGTAATCTAAAACAACCCCCCCCCAAACAAACAAACAATGAACAGCTAAACTCATAAATACAGAGGAGAGAGAAGTAGTTGCCAGAGTTAGGGCTTGGTGAAATGGGCAAAGGGGGTCAAAAGTACAGCGTGGTGACAATTGTTAATGATATCATATTGCATATTTGAAAGTTGCTAAGGGTACAAATCTTAAAATTTCTCATCACAACACAAAATATTTTATAACTATGTATGGTGATAGATGTTAATTAAGCCTACTGTGTGATCATTTTGCAATAAATACAAATATTGAATCATTATATTGTACACCCCAAACCAATATAATGTTATATGTCAACTAAACTTCAATTAAATAAAAATAAAAATTGCTTCAAAACATTTTAACCATTTGTTTGTTTACATATAAATGGAAAGATATTTTTTCACATATCCAAAATACAGAAGTGCCAGTATCATGTTGGAAATGATGAAAAACGGTTTTATGCTCCAATTTTTAAAATTATACATAATTAACTGCCTACTCACCAAAAATGGCTTTCCATCTTTTTGACCAACTTTTAGTCACTTTCGTTAGCTTTATACTCAGCTGAAAACGACAGAAAACGTTATCACCATTAGGAAGTCGAGTACCTTCTAGTCAGTCTCTTGCTTTGCCATCCTCGATTGGGCCTCAACCCCATGGTGTGAAATGACTGCTGAGATCCAGTCAACAAGTCAATGTTCCATGCAACCTGACCTTTTTGGAAATTATACACATTTCCACTTTCATCCCCTTGGCTAGAACTTAGACATATGGCTACTTTCGTCTACAAGGGAAGTTGGTGTTTATTCTGTGACTATATATCTAGCTAAGAGCAGACCATCTATTGCTAAAAAAAAAAAAAGAAGAAGAAAACAGATATAGGGGTCATTAGGAGTGGCAGCTAGGGACCTCAGGGGCTAGATGATATGAATTCAGGAGGAAGTGCTTTTTAAAATTATCCCATAATAATGATACTGACTCCCCTAAAAAGGTCAAGTGACTTTCACTTACTACTACAGGGCATCACATTGCCACTAGCCTTAATGGAGAATAACTGCCCAAAGAGAGGCAATGCTAGCTGGAGACAGGGAGAGTGAACTCTCAGAACAGAATCAGGGCCGCTGTCTGGCCTGGTTAGCATCAGTGGGCAGACAGAGGAGATACAGCCTCCTCTACGGCAGTTCCCAGCACCAGCTGCTCAGGTCGCCTGATTCTTATCTCTTGGAATCAGGACAAATCATGTTTTGATGAGTTGAAACTTGGGCTATGGGAAATTTAAAGGAGCCTGCAGTTTAAAATCAGTTGAGCACATTGGGATAATAAAACAGAGTGTCCTCCAGAGACTGAGTGTCTAATCCTTCCTCGTCTTGCTGGGCTCCCACCTCACATGGTGGGTCAGAGCTGTTATTTCATACCATAGAATTTATTCCATCGAAAATAAAGATGAGTGGTCAGAAAAAAAACAAAGCCTTCAGTTGCTAGTGGAAAGTGGCTTTTAAATGAAGCTTACGTTTCCCCAATTAAACTGTAATTTGAAAGTGATTCATTCCTTTGCTTGTTGATTCACTAGGTCAAGCATTGCTTGGATGACTCTGCACACTGTTAGGTCTACAGTGATGACCTTGAAAAGCCTGGTGAATTCTGATAGATTTGCACGTGTCCATGGATCCTACGGACTCTACAGATTTCTTGGTTTTCATTTAGCTGAGAAAGAGCATTGAGTTTGGAAGCTGGAGTTCAAGTCAGCCCCCGTGTACTCTTGGGCAACTCTCTCAATCATTTTGGAGCCCAGCTTGCTCAACTGCATGCTTTATGGTTGAGTTAGGTACGGGGTCTTAAGTCAAATTCCTGCAGTTAGGCACGTAACACAAGTAAGTGAAGTGGACCTTGGCTTAAGGAAATCAGAAGCAGAGGTCTGCTTTGCTTTTCTCTGAATTCAGGTTTAAGGAAAACAAGAATGTAAGCCTAATGATAAATGGTCACCATCACTCAGCTTCAAAACCAGAGGCGCTCCAGGGAGCGGTGGGAACTGGGGTCACCTGCAGACTCCAGGCCCCTCCCAGGTGGGGCTGCTATTGCTCATCTTCATGAGGAATGTGCACCAAATGTCTCTAGGTCTTCTGCATTTTCAACAAACTTGAGAAATATGGATGTTTTTCTTTTGTGAAATTTTCTATTTTCAGATTTGGAAGCAACTCATTCAAATCTTTCCCCAAAAACCTGGTACCAGTGAATCCTGAACAGGCCTAACCCCGCAAGCTTGGTTTGTAAGGCGGCCCACTTACTGTTTCTGGGTCCCTGGAGCAGTAATTCTAAAGTCAGGATTTCTGACCCGCCAGGAGCTTCAGCAGGTCAAATTCCCCGTTAATTATACACCAAGTTTTGTGAGTATACATTTTAGGGGAAGAGGACTTAACAGGTTTCAGCAAAGTTAAGAACCCACGACTGGCAAACTTTTAAGACCCACCATGTTACCAGCATTTATTTTCAGAATGCCAAGCAGTTTGTGATAATGTAATCAGACCCTTGGTCCCCTCATTCATTGAGCAAGAGTTACTGAACATTTATGATGCACAAGGCACCAGAAATATAGAAGCAAATAAAAGAGACCAAGTCTCTGTTCCCATGAAATGTATGTTCTAGTTGAAAGACACAGATAATGTCTATAAAAAGAAGCTATCTATTATGTCAGATGAGGTGATGAGGGCCATGCAAGTTAAGAGGAGAGAGAGTGACAAGGTGGGGCGGAAGGGCATTTTAGGGGCAGTAAAGTGGCAGGTCCTCTCTGTTAAGATTTTACCTGAGCAGAGACCTGGCTGACGTAAGAAGCAAGCCATGCACATTTCAGGAAAGAGCATTTCATAGGAAGTTAGGCAAGAATGAAGCCCGAGGCAGGTGTGAACAGCAGTCACAGAACTAGAACAGCAGTGTTAACGATTCCTACTGAAGGGGGTTAAAAATGGCTTTGAGAATTTTTTAAAATAAAACAAGAATTCCTTCAAATTGTTTGCAGCAATTTTATCTCTTTATATTGCTGAAGCCCAGTTTTAAAACCAGATCTAAGAAAGGAGGCCCACGCCCATTAGCTGGCTGGGGCCATAAACTGGCTCCATTTTTCCTAAGAGCTGTCTAGTAAATTTAACAAGCATTATAAAACTGTTCACATTCATGACGTGGTCACTTCACTCTGTGGAATATTTCTACAAGGCAAAAGAGGGGTAAACAGGTCTGAATCTACCAAAATGTTTTTAGCAGGGCCTGGTACAATACAAGTCAAAAATTTCAAACAACTTTAACCCTCAAAAATGAGATGAAACGAAGCAAAAATAAACAAATAATGAATTTCACCATGCTTGGACTCTATAAAGCTGTTAAACGACAGGCAAGAACAACATTAATGAGTGGAAATGTACATGAAAACTGTAAAGTGGGAAAAACAAGCTACAGACCTATGGATTTATGTTCATCCAAAATAACAGAGACCAGGAGAGAATCTGGAGGGACACAAAGACATCTATGGCCAGTCAGCTCTCTTTGGGTGGAGTTGCTAAAGCTCATGCTGAATCTTTCATTTTTTTCTGGTGTTGGGTTACATGTCAGATTTTTTTTAAGCTGAGGTTTACCACCTGTGAAGTACCTTCCCTTTCTCGTGATGTTGAAAGGCACAGGGCTCTCGCGCAAGCACCAGATCATCGGGCGATGGCGAGAACACTGCAAGTGGGGTCCACGGGGCACAGTCCAGCTGACACCGACTGGGGTGATGGGACGACACGGTGTGCTTTACCATGGTTTTAGAATCTGCTCTACAGGGAGAGTCAGCAGACAGGACAGAAAACCGACGGCAGCTCCTGGGGAGGCAGCGAGAGCTGTGGGTTGCTGCTCCCACTGTGGCAAGCGTACAGGAGGGCAGAAGGCCTCCTGACTGCGACAGTCCCACACCCTTCCTGATGCAGCCCAGCATCTAATTTTGTACTTGTCTCCTCATGGGGTGAGGGGTGCCTGGCTGATGGGGTTCCAAGGAAAGCGTTGTCTGGTTGACACTGAGCTTTGAGACATGTTCTTGTCATTCAGGTCAACAGTCATCTCTTCAGAGAGGGCTTCCCAAGCCACCTGGTCTAAAGCACGTCCTGCCCAGTGACGGCGGACACACCCCCTGGGCTGGGCTCTGTGTGTTAGTGCTGTACACAGTCTTACAGACTCCTGTGAATCTAGTTGTGCATTCCTTTGTTGTCGGTCTTTCCCCATTAAAGTGTGGGTTTCTTGGCACTTTCCTGGTGGTCCAGGGGCTAAGACTCCGTGCTCCCGAGGGAGGGGCCTTGGGTTCAATCCCCGGTCAGGGAACAAGACCCTACATGCCACAGCTAAGAGTTTGCATGTCACAACTAAAGATCTCACATGCCTCAATGAAGATTGAAGATCCCACATGCTTTCTGGGCAGTAACATAAATAAATAAATACTAAAAACAAAACAAAATAACGTGGGCTTCTTGAGGACAGGGAGGACCGTGTCTGTCATTTCCTACTCATGCCTATAATGATTTCCAGTGCACAGTAGTTCCTCAGTATTTGTTTGTTTATTTTTTTAGGGAATTAACAAACAGACTTGAAACAATCAGCAATTTGAGGTCTCTGGGCCCCTCAGCTCAGCTCATCTGGATGTCATTGCTTAAGCCAGCCTGGATGAAGGGGCTTACACTGGAGAATGAGAGGAAACTTGGCTGCTGTCTTCACTAGCATCTCAGCAGGAGCTGTACCTTATCTGGGGCCCCAGGGAAAGGTTTGCTCTGGGGAGGGAGGGAGCCTGTCTCACCTCCCTTCATTGAGAAGCCCCCTGTGTCTCATAGCCTCACTCTTCCTTCTTCCGTTCCTTCCCTTTGCCTCTGGATAACGAAGGCCAGCAGTCAGGTAAGCAATTGGACAGGTGGGAACCCAATCTCTGTACCTGTACCTCCAGCAGATGGAGGGCCTTCAGGAAGAAGGGCATGCATGGAGCTTGGGGTGGGGAAGTGGTCACTCAGGACATGCAGATTTGTGGTTGCTTAATTCTTGTATCATTTTAAACAGCTCACAAAATGACTCGAGGGAATAATGTCTCCTTGATTTCACAAAATGAGAACCTACCATCGGAATGTCAGTTCAGTTTAGTTCAGTTCAGTTGCTCAGTCGTGTCCTATTCTTTGTGACCCCATGGACAGCAGCACGCCAGGCCTCCCTGTCCATCACCAACTCCCAGAACTTACTCAAACTCACGTCCATCGAGTAGGTGATGCCTTCCAACCATCTCAGCCTCTGTCATCCCCTTCGCTTTCTGCCTTCAATCTTTCCCAGCATCAGGGTCTTTTTCCAATGAGTCAGCTCTTCATATCAGGTGGCCAGAGTATTGGAGTTTCAGCTTCAGCATCAGTCCTTCCAATGAATATTCAGGACTGGTTTCCTTTAGGATTGACTGGTTTGATCTCCTTGTAGTCTGAGGGACTCTCAAGAGTCTTCTCCACCACCACAGTTCAAAAGCATCAGTTCTTCAATATTCAGCCTTCTCTATGGTCCAACTCTTATATCCATACATGACTACTGGAAAAACCATAGATTTGACTATACATACCTTTGTCAGTAAAGTAGTGTCTCTGCCTTTTAATATGCTGTCTAGGTTGGTCATAATTTTTCTTTCAAGGAGCAAGAATGTTTTAATTTCATGGCTGCAGTCACCATCTGCAGTGATTTAGAGTCCAAGAAAAAAAAGTCTGTCACTATTTCCATTGTTTCCCCATCTATTTGCCATGAACTGATGGGACTGGATGCCATGATCTTAGCTTTACAAATTTGAGCTTTAAGCCAGCTTTTTCACTCTCCTCTTTCACTTTCATCAAGAAGCTCTTCAGTTTCTCTTCACTTTCTGCCATGAGAGTGGTATCATCTGCATATCTGAGGTTATTGATATTTCTCCTGGCAGTCTTGATTCCAGCTTGTGCTTCAACCAGCCCGGCATTTCTCATGGTGTTCTCTGCATATAAGTTAAATAAGCAAAGTGACAATATACAGCCTTGATGTACTACTTTCCCAATTTGGAACCAATCCATTGTTCCATGTCTGGTTCTAACTGTAGCTTCTTGACCTGCACACAGATTTCTCAGGAGGCAGGAAAGGTAGTCTGGTATTCTCATCTCTTGAAGAATTTTCCACAGTTTGTTGTGATCCACACAGTCAAAGGCTTTAGTGTAGTCAATGAGGCAGAAGTAGATGATTTTTTGGAATTCTCTTGCTTTTTCTGTGATCCAACGGATGTTGGCAATTTGACCTCTGGTTCCTCTGACTTTTCTAAACCCAGCTTGAATATCTTCCAGATGTTCACATACTGTTGAAGACTGGCTTGGAGAATTTTAATATTACTTTTCTAGCATGTGAGATGAGCGCAATTGTGCGGTAATTTAAACATTCTTTAGTATTGCCTTTCTTTGGGATTGGGATGAAAACTGACCTTTTCCAGTCCTGTGGTCACTGCTGAGTTTTCCAAATTTGCTGGCATATTGAGTGCAGCATTTTCACAGCATCATCTTTTAGGATTGGAAATAACTCTGCTGGAATTCCATCACCTCCACTAGCTTTGTTCATAGTGATGCTTTCTAAGGCCCACTTGACTTCACATTCCAGGATGTCTGGCTCTAGGTGAGTGATCACACCATTGTGATTATCTGGGTCATTAAGATCTTTTTTATACAGTTCTTCTGTGTATTCTTGTCACCTCTTCTTAATATCTTCTGCTTCTGTCAGGTCCATACCATTTCTGTCCTTTATTGTGCTCATCTTTGCATGAAATATTCCCTTGGTATATCTAGTTTTCTTGAAGAGATCTTTAGTCTTTCCCATTCTATTGTTTTCCTCTATTTCTTTGCACTGATCACTGAGGGAGGCTATTCTTCAAAACTCTGCATTCAAATGAATATGTCTTTTCTTTTCTCCTTTGCCTTTAGCTTCTTTTCTTTTTTCAGCTATTTGTAATACCTCCTCAGAAAACCATTTTGCCTTGTTGCCTTTCTTCTTCTTGGGGATGGTTTTGATCTCTGCCTCCTGTACAATGTCATGAACCTCTGCCCATAGTTTTTCAGGCAGTCTATCTATCAGATCTAATCCCTTGAATCTATTTGTCACTTCCACTGTATAATCATAAGGGATATGATTTAGGTCATACCTGAATGCTTTAGTGGTTTTTCCTACTTTCTTAAATTTAAGTCTGAATTTTGCAATAAGGAGTTCGTGATCTAAGCCACAGTCAGCTCCTAGTCTTGTTTTTGCTGACTGTATAGACTATCTGGCAATAGTGAACATCAACATTTTAGGAATCAATGAACTAAAATGGACAGGAATGGGTGAATTTAATTCAGATTACCATTATATCTACTGCCCACTGTGGGCAAGAATCCCTTAGAAGAAATGGAGTAGGCTTCATAGTCAACTAGAGAGTCTGAAATGCAGTACTTGGATGCAGTCTCAAAAATGACAGAATGATCTCTGTTCGTTTCCAATGCAAACCATACAATATCACCATAATCCAAATCTATGCCCCAAACACTAAGGCCAAAGAAGCTGAAGTTGAATGGTTCTATGATGACCTACAAGACCTTCTAGAACTAACACCTAAAAAAGATGTCCTTTTCACTATAGTGGACTGGAATGCAAAAGTAGGAAGTCAAGAAATTCCGAAGTAACAGGAAAGTTTGGCCTTGGAGTACAAAATAAAGCAGGGCAAAGGCTAACAGAGTTTTGCCAAGATAACACACTGGTCATAGCAAACACCTTTTTTCAATAACACAAGACCACTCTACACATGGACGTCACCAGATGGTCATTATGAAAATAAGCATATCTTTGGTGATCACTACTTACCTTTATTGAAAGCTTGGTATGTGTCTGGCATTGTGTTAAGCACTTTACGTGGACTCACAGTCCTAAGAGGTAGTTACTGTCTTTTTTTATTACGCTGATGAAACAACTGAGGCACAGCGCAGTTAAGCAACTTGTCTGGGCTCATTCAGCTAGACCGGATGGAGCCAGGAAGTAGATACAGAACATTTGACTTCAGCATCTCTGCTTTTAACATTTAGAGAGAGGGTTTTAGGGGGAGAATCTAATTTTCAATTATGTTGGCTTTTTATAAGGCTTAAATTATGTAAGATTTCAATAAAAGTGTGCTACCAGGAAAAAATTAATAGAAATAATGTTTGTAAAGCACCAGCTGCCATAGGTGGAGCCCCACCAGTGGTGGCCATTATATTTTAAGGAAGTCTTAGAAAAGAGAATGCCCCTCTCCCGCAGAGATTCACTTTCTCTGTAGCCAATTAAAAGCAAGTTGCCTTTTCTGAATTGTCTTTAGTGACTTTGGCATTTAAAGCCATACTTGTTTAGGAAACAGGTGAGATCCCATTTAGATCATAAATATGCTGGCAAAAAGGGAAAATTCAGAAAAATAGGTAAGGAATGCAGGAGGATGAGTGAATATCAGAGAGAAGATTGGGAGAGGGAATAATCATGGTGACAATTAGTGGCTGAATTACATTCGTTTGAACTGACTTGTAGGAGTTCTACATCTATTCTTGATAAAAGTCCTTTGTTGGTTATTCAAATTGCCAATATCTTCTCTATGGCTTGCCCTTTCACTCCTTCAGTGGTGTCTTTTGATCTTCTGATGAATACCAAATATACAAAAAAATGAATTCCAGCTGAATATAGATCTAAATGTGAGATAAAAAACAGTAGAGAATCTAGGTGAGGAAAAAGTCTTCATGATTTTAGGATAGACAAAGATTTCTTTGATTCTCAAAAACAACCAACCTAAAATGGAAAGGTGGATAAGTCAGATAATATTAAAACTAGTAACCTCTGTTCACTAAATGACGGGATTAGTAGAGTGTACTTGGCACGTGCATTATCTTGCATTATATTCTTTAATCTTTTCAAACATCCCTGCATTACAGACAAGGAATTGAGGAAGTAAGCCTCGGAGAGGTTAACGAACTTGCCGTGGACTACAGAGCTTACTAGTGGAGGAGCTGAGCTTCGAACTCGGGTCTGATGGAGTCTAGAGACGAAGTTCCGAATTCCTGGTGGTGCGCCTCTTCCTTCACTCCCTCCGAAATGTTCCTCGTGGGGCTGGCACAGTGTCCGGCTCCTGACCTGCGCTGCCGCTGGCCTCCCTCAGGGTCCTCCTGTGTGCATCCCTCCCTGTAGATTATTCGCTCCTCCATCACTGTTTTGTGAGCGTGGTCTGCAGTTGCTTGTTGGTCTTTTATCTCAGTTCCAAAGAAGCAGGATTCCTGTGGGTGCGACTCACCGCAGCTGCACCTGGAGAGACGGGAGCAGCCATTCCGTGTCTGGAGCATCTCTGATCTGGCAGGATCAATGGCAGAGCCCCGGCGAAAAGGTGAAGAGGCGGCTCTTGTGGGTAGTGCCAGGACCGCCAAGCCCTGCTCTGTGTACTCGGGGGCTGCGGGAGTCCGTACAGCCCCAGCATCCTGGTGCATGTTTCACCGCTTCTGCTGCCTTCCCTTCCTGGGGGCCAGAAGCCCTGGGGCATCGGGGATTTGGCAGGGCCGGGCGCAGCCTGCATCTGTGGAAAGTGGAAGGAGAGCTGGGTTTGGGGGCCGTGGGTGAGTCACTTGGAGTTGCGCCCAGCGTCATTGCACACCCAGGCACCTGCCATGCAGGCTGATGACAATAGAAGGTAGAGGCTGCCTTGTCCTGTGAGAAGTGTGAGAGTCGGGCAACACCAGGGCTCCACCCTATCTGAGCATGCCCAGGGCATCTGCCTCCCGGGATCACTGCCTCTCAGCAGCCTCCTGCAAAGGGAATTGCAGGCCTGCCTCCAGCTGCAGATTTGAGCCAGTCATGCTAATCACTGTGGTACCGTTTACTGAGGATTTAGGTGCCAGGCACTATGCCTCAGCAAAAATGTATAAATGTAAACTTTTTACATACATCTTCTCAGTACATACCACACTCTGGGAAATACAAATGATCATTATTTCAAGTGTACAGCTGTGGCATAAACACTCTTCAGAGCCGCTAAGTGGCAGAGTCAGGATTCAAACCCACACCTGTATGATGTCAAAACTCATAGGAGTGTTTAACATAACTTACCTCAAGCTAATGAAGCCCCAGCTTCAGAACTCCCACCTTCGTGGGTCCCTTCCAAGGCACTGGGAAGGTCCTAGCAATGTGTTCACATGGGCATATGTTTTTTAAAAATTTGCCCAACAAAAAAATAAATTGCAAAACTGATAGATTATTTCCCTAGTTACCATTTCCTTCCACTTTGTCTTCCCTTCCTCAAACTCGCCCTGGTTTGTTACAGAGCTGGGCAGTGTGGGGATCTGACTGAGAGGAACTGGAGTTGGGATGTACTCAGTTAGGGTCTGGTGGATTTTTTTTTTGCGTTTATTGTAATCGAGTTGATGGACAGGGAGGCCTGGCGTGCTGCAATCCATGGGGTCGCAGAGTCAGACACGACTGAGCGACTGAACTGACCTGACTGATTATTTTTCAGATTCTTTCCCCATACAGGCACAGGCTATGGGTTGTTCTGACGTGTCTGGACATCACTCCTGTGGCTGTTAAGTCCTCCCCAGCTGTTCCGAGGAGCGACTGGCTTCCAGAAACGCTCCTGCCCTCTGTGCCCACTCACCTGGCCTTGTGGCACACACACACTGGCAGACACTGGATTGCGACTATCAATGTGGCCTGTGTCTTTGGCACAGGAAGTATGCGGAAATGGAGAAGAAACAGGAACCTTTCAAGAAAGACTATTAGTAATCAAAGCTACTATTTATCTTTCTATTCCCTTTATAATGATATTGCAAAACCATTGTCATATAAAAAGGCAATCCAAGAGTGCATAGCCAAAAACTATGGACAAAAATGAGACAGGTGTGTCAGGCAGTGAAACGATTATATTATTTTTCTGGGTTCTGTTATGGTTTGTGATATATGTCAGTTTCTAAAAATGTGAAAGTTGTGGGGATTTCTTTTCTCATTCTAAATAGTTACTTCTGTAACTAATTTTTTGTTTGAAATTTGGTATCATTTTTCTTAGAGGACCCCTCTGCTTCCACCTGCCACAACCCAGGAACTGACTCTGCCCAAACTCACCCTGTTCTTAGCATTGGGAGGTCCCCTAGTCCCCAGTGTGGATGGAGAAAGGGGAGGGGGGGGGTCTGAGTTCTGGAAAAGCTTGAGCTCCCAGCACTTTAGAAAGTGCTACAGGCATCCTGTAATGTAGGTGGGAGGCTGCAGGCATCCTTAAGGGCAGGCAGGAGGCTGAAGAGGCTGTAATAGCACAGTCAAGTGCCTGAGAGGAGGTGGCCACCAGCCTGTAGCGGGATCCATCCAACGTTTGCATAACACAAAAGAGGGCTGGGGGCAACTTACAAGTCACCTAGCCTTTTGCAACGGGCAGCAGCTTTCCACACAGCCCCATCCAAAACTGAATCTCCAGATGAGATGTTCTTGGCCATCCTGATCCAAAGGGAGCTTTGGTGCCCTCTGAGGAGCAAGGGTGCTGAGGTGAGCAGCTGTGAGAGTGAGACTGAGGCACACCTGGCCTGTTCTGCCACCCCACGGGCCCTCAGGCCCTGCAGGAGGAAGTAGGGCTGAAGGCTGGTGGCGGCTGGTGCACCTGAGGTTGGGGGTGGAGCGCGCTGCGTGCTCCAGGATCCCAGGTCACACCCGTTCCTCCGCAGGGCTGGAGTGCAGCAGGGCTGGGGCGGGCCGCCTCTCCAGTAACTGTCTGCTTCACGATGTCCACTTCTCCACCTGGTGTCCGGACTGCAGATTACAGGCGATGAAGCTGCATCTCTTCTCCCTATTGAACAAAGGGACTGTGGGGACAGCAGGCCGCCTGGGCTACCCCAGCTCCTGGAATGCTCCTCCTTCTCGCCTCCTGGCAGCCAAGCAGGGCACAAGCCGGAGGAGGGTCCAGGGGGACAGCCCCACAGAGCGGGGCTGTGCTCGGAGGCTGCTGTGCCGGGCGGGAGCGACGAGCCCATGGACTCCAGGATCAGAGAAAATGGTACAAAGACAACAAGCTCTCATTTGGAATTCTAGTGGGCAGAGCTGCAGATGGCGGTCAGGGGTCTAAGAGCAGTGCGACACAGCCTGCCCCGGGGTGGCCCTCAGCGCTGGCTGTTTCTGGCCTGAGCTCCAGAATCGAGGTTATTCCTCAGCTTCTGTCTTTACGTTCCCCACTCTGAAGGGACAGCACCCGAAGGAGGGGACACACCCACAGGGCCTGGGCCACCCTCCCCTGTGACCACAGGTCCTTCAATCATGTTCTGTACCCGTGTAGACACGCAAGACAGTTCTACACACAGCACACACACACTGAAACAAGCGGCACCAGGAATAATGTCATGGGCTGAATTGTGTCCCCCCCGAAATTCACGTTCAAATCCTAAGCCCTGTTTCCTCAAAATGCAACTGCACTGGGGTTGGGGTCTTCAAAGAGGTGTGAAAGTTGCTCAGTCGTATCCAACTCCTTGTGACCCCATGGACTATACAGTTCATGGAATTCTCCGGGCCAGATTACTGGAGTGGGTAGCCTTTCCCTTCTCCAGGGCATCTTCCCAACCCAGGAATCGAACCCAGGTCTTCTGTATTGCAGGCTGATTTTTTACAAACTGAGCCACAAGGGAAGCCCAGGAATACTGGAGCGGGTAGCCTATCCCTTCTCCAGTGGATCTTCCTGACCCAGGAATTGAACCAGTGTCTCAGTTAAAATGAGTTACTACGATGAGTCCTAATCCAACATGACTTACACAAGAGAAGATTATGGGACCACACAGAAACACAGCCATTCCAAACCAAGCAGGAGGCCTCGGAAGACACCAACCTGTCCACACCTTAATCTTAGACCTCCAGCCTTAAACATCGTGAAAAAATCACACAAATTCATGTTGTGTGAGCCTGAGCCAACCCGTGGTGTTTTGTTAAGGCAACTCTAGCAAATTGATATAGATAATGATGGTGACTTCACTGCAATGGACTTCAGTAGGCAGGAAAAGATACTCCTTCAAGACCCATGTTGCCTTAACACACTGCCTGCAAGGAATTTCATGTATAGGACTTTGCAGTCTTGGTCCAGGCCAGCTCTGTGGATACAAGATGCTCCTTGCCAAGCTCATCTGCACCCTAGCATCCTCTGGTGGGTTACTGGGCGAGTCATCATTCCTGATAGCACTAGGAGTTTTTAAGCCTCTGGAGTCTCCTTTTCCGCCTTCTATAAGATCCTCATCACGAAACAGGAAGGAAAGAGGAGCAGAGGGCAACTTTTCTGCAATACTGACTAGGTTCCAGATCTGGTGGGCTGGGGGCCTGGAGAAGGGATGAAAACCTGTGGGGGGTGATGGGCTGGAGAGTTCCAGTCTGCTGGGGGGAGGAAAAGGGGGAACACAGTTGCTGCAGCAAAAGAGAGTCTAGCCTTGGGGAGAGAAACTGGGAGAGGCGCACAGGGCCCAGGAGATGGAGCAGCCGCAGAGGCGAGTGAGTGCACGACCCTGATGGAGTTCTGTATTCCAGCTGTCCAACACAGCGGCCACTGGTCCTGTGGTCACCGAGCTCCTGACATGTGACTAAGTGGAACTGACTGAGAAACTTAATTCTTAATTTAATTTTTGCCATTTTAAGTATAAATATTTATATGTGGTGGCGGTGCTGGACAGCACGATCCTAGAGCTCATAGGCTTGCTGCTGCTTGCACTCAACATTACCTTCTTTCTCCCTTGCTTCCTGAGCCCCAGGTTTGATCAGGCAGTCAGAAGCCATGGACTGCAGGGGAGTATGAGCTCCTGCCAAGCTCTCCATGTCCCAGGGGGCGCTAGTGGTAAAGAACACACCCGCCAGTACAGGAGACATAAGAGACACCCATTGGATCCCTGGATCGGGAGGGTGCCCTGGAGGAGGGCATGGCAACCCATTCCAGTATTCTCGCCTGGAAAATTCCATGGACAGAGGAGCCTGGCGAGCTATAGTCCACAGGGTCACAAAGAGTCAGACATGGCTGAAGTGACTTAGCACACATGTCAAACTCTCTGGGGGGAGGTAAATTTTGATTAGTCTAAGCCAGTTATGGTAATTATACTCCCCTTGTTAGTAATTAGTTTAGGAGTAGGAAAATGATGAAATCTCAGACAATGAGATAGAGGGGGAAGTCTGCGGGAGGGATGTGACAATGGTCTCCCTGATCTCAGGAAGGATCATAAAGAGGGGATGGTCCCTCTTCTGCCTTCGATTTTTGTGTGAGAATGTGATGTTTAGAATTGCTGGAACTGGGACTTCGCTGGTGGTGCAGTGGTCAAGACTTCATGATCTCAATAGTGGGGACCTGGGTTCAATCCCTGGCTGGGGAACTAGATCCCACATGCCACAGCAAAGATTCTGCATTCAGCCATGAAGATTCCATGTGCTGTGACTAAAACCTGGCACAGCCAAATTGAAACAAGAAGGGAAAAAAATAAATAAAAAAAGAATAACTTTAAAAAGAATTAAAAAAAAAAAAAAGAATTGCTGGAACGACCTCAAGGGGACAAATGCCAGTATGCTGAGCATGCTAAGTTGCTTCAGTCGTGTCTGACTCTTTATGACCCTATGGACTGTGGCCCACCAGGCTACTCTGTCCAAGGGATTCTCCAAGCAAGAATACTAGAGTGCGTTGCCATTTCCTTCTCCAATGCTGAGCGTGGCTGACCTAAAAGATGTAAAGAACCTGGGTCTCGGTGATGTTGCCAAGCCACATCATACCCAACCTTAGGATGGTCTTCTCTCCTTTGTTAAGTGAAATAACACTTCCCTTCATCAGTAAAGATATTGGAAGCTGGGTCTTTGGTTAAATGCAGTGAAAAGTATCCTTTGGGGATTACCAATCCATAGCTGGCAGTTTGTGTTTCAGCTTCCAATGCCAATGCTATAGAATATAGCATTTTTTCTCATCATGCTTCTCAAACTAATATTCCAAGCAGATACTACCAATCCATTGGTGTTAACATGCTAGAGAAAATCAGTTTGCCATTCCTGCTCTGGGGCAGATGGATACCGCATCTGCTTTGCCACCAACTCCCCCACAAATACTTTTTTCCCATTGGTCCTGGCTAACAATTAGAATGTATTCCTGTGAAATCAAACAATACATCAGTACCCATGATACCAACCCACGGAAACAATTCAAATAAGTCTGAATCAAAGGAAACAGTTTTTCTTCATGCTCAAGACATTTTAAAAAGTACTTATTTTTTTAAGGGTCAGTTCACATTTGTAAGGGGAAGTCAGTCACACGGCAATCTTTATTTGAATATAATGGAGCAAAAAATGCTCTTTTATTGATTGGATGTCCATTAAATATCTTTGCAGCTGTTACATGAATGTTAGTTGTCTGGCACATAAATGTGTACACACGTCCACAGCTGATAGACTTACGCTGTACACGAGTCACCCGATGGAGCATGCCCTCACTCACACAAGGTTACACATGGCTGTCTTGGGCATTTGTTAAAACACACTTGGTCGAACATTTTGGCAATACGGGAATCAGACACAGAGGAGCATACCAGAAAGATGAGTTCACAAGAGGACCAGCTGTACTTAAGAGGAAAACTCCAAAAACCTGAAACAGAATTTATTGGGGTTCACACATGCAGCACATATATACAGTACACTTGGGGGAAAAGGGAACGTTCATAGCAGGAAGGCTTACAGAGCATAAAAACAGACGCGAAACAAGACATAACAAAACACCCAACGCCAAAACCAAGAAAAGGACCACTGCCAAGGTCTCATCTCAAAGGGGAGTGAATTGTTGGGTTTTACATGTCTGAAATGGAGATCCACCCGAAAGAAAAACCTCTTCTAGGACTTTATTTACAGGATGTTGACATTAATAAAGGATGTATGGTCTGTTCAGTGTGTTCCTGGATCAAGACAAGGATACATAACCATATTTTGGATAGTATGAAACACATATCAGGAAAGAACATTTCTTTTTTCTTTTGATTTAGGACATAGATTCAGTACAATAAATGTATAACAATAGCCGAGGAAATGAGATTAAGCCAAGCTGTCCAGTTCTATCTAGTCAGGCCTGCTGAATGTCAAAGGCAAGGAAGGAGTCGTCGTTCTTCAACACCTACTTGGGTGTGAGAGGGGAGATGCTTTGTAACTTCAAACAAATTTATTTCTGTTTGCACAGCATAAATAGCCAATTTGCTATACTTTGCCCTGGAAGGAACAATACTTAAAGAAGTGGTAGATTCTCTGCGATGCGGCTGTTATTCTAAATCAACACAAATGCAGCTAGTAACCTTTGCATACGACGTGAGGCTGAACTTGCTGTTTTTCCTTCTCTTGGGTTGATGGGCAATGCTGACCTGCAGACCCAGGGGACTCAGTTTGGTGTGGCCCAGGTCAGTGGAGTGGGTGGCCACGTACTGGTCAGGGCTTTAGGTAGCGGTACGCAGACCACTGTCTGGTGGGAGGAGTCTGATTTGTAGCATCTATCAATATCTGTGGTGTGAGAACTCCCAGCATGGCCGATTTCAAGTTACAAAGGTGAAATCATGGGACCTGCAGTCGGGAAGAGATGCTAAGGCATCCAGCATCACATGGTATTTCTATCACACACAGTAGCCGTCAATTATGTCAAGGGCATAGATAATGCTAAAATGGAAGAAAATAATTAGAAAGAGATGAGTTCTGAACATTTTTTACCTTTGCTTTAAAACATAATGACTGTAAGTTCACATGTGTTAATGTTTAATAATGGCTGTTTCTCAGACATAGAGAACAGACTTTTGGATACAGTCGGGGAAGGAGAGGGTGGGATGATTTGAGAGAAGAGCATTGAAACATACATAGTACCATGGATAAAACAGATAGCCAGTGGGAGTTTGATGTATGATGCAGGGAACCAAAGCTGGTGTTCTGTGACAGCCTAGAGAGGTGGGGTGGGGAGGGAGGGGACATGTGTGTACCTATGGCTGATTCACGTTGATGTACAGCAGCAACCATCACACTGTTGTTAAGTAATTATCCTCTAACTAAAAAAAATTTTTTTTAATGACTGTTTCTCAATTGGCTCACAAAATTCCTGAAATGGTCGGCTCTGAGGAATTGGCTTACAGTTGCTTCAGCCCCTCCCTGGCTTTGGATGACTTGGCCCCTGTGCGTGGCTCTGTCAGTCATTCTCCAGGCGCCTGAAATCTGCTTAGGACTCTGCACCCCAACTTCCAGGGTGGGCCTCTAGCTGCTGTGAAGCCCTGTGAGAGTCTGAACAGAGGGCCAGGGTCTGCTTTCTCCTCCTTCCAGTTCTGGACACTCTTGTCATGAAGCCAGCACAGACATGGTAAGGCAGGCGGAGAGGTAGGCACCCTCTGCAGCTTCAGCACTTAAATTCAGAACTTCCCTGGCAGGCCAGTGGTTAAGACTGAGTGCTTGCAATGCAGGGGGCATGGTTTTGCTCCCTGGTTGCTGAACTAAGATCCCACATATCTCAAGGTATGTCAATAAGTAAATAAATAAGTACCACCCCAACCCCCACCTGCGTGGAAGGCACCCAGCCTTCTGCACCAAGTATGAGGGTGTGTCTACCGCCTCCGGGTCTATGAATTCCAGGCACCTCACTGCAAACCTTCTTGCCTTTAAGGAGTCAAGCTTTGACCTCTAAGACTTCTGCTTCAGAAATGGACCTTGCTCAGATGGACTTCACTCAGATCTCGTGCCAGTGGTACTCAGCCCATCATGTGCAGGAGCTGGGAAGCAGCTGGAAATCTTGCCCAGCATGGAGAGCTTATCAAACCCAATGGTTAAGAACTCACACCCGCTGACCCCCCCTGCCCTTCCCGGGGCCTCTCCAGCCAGCACAGCATCACATTCCTTAGTCCTAAGGGCCCCGGTCAAGCTCAGCCTCGATTTCTATGCTGTGAGAATCAAGAGGAGGCAAAAGCAGGTGGAGAAGAGAAGAAGAGAGGTCAGTGTGTCCTGCCTGGAGGAGGGAAGGAGGAGAAAGTCAGTGGAACAAAAGGAAGTGGAGACTCTGGGAGGGGACAACCACTTTCTCTGCTTGCACCTCAGGCCCCAGCCCCCAAAGGCCGTTTGCAACTTCCAGACACTTTGCAACACCATGTGCTGGCCTTAAACTGAAGTCTGAACATCGCCCACCACTGACTGTCAGAACTTGTTTTCTGGGTGGCTTATCTGCTGAAAGTAAAGATGAGAAAGCTGCTCTAGGGTATCTGCAGACAGCTGACTTCATCACAAGTCTCCAACATCAGAAGGGAAACACCCTGGGAAGCTGAGGCAGGGACTGGCAGCAGCTGGGGGATTTGCTGACTCTGCTCCTCTCAATAGACTCCCCAGCACCGCCAGGAGTTTAGGCCATGAAAAAGAAGGCCCCAGAAGAAACCAGAACTTTACAGACCAGCACCTCTATACAGATGGGGCCATCTTTGCTGCTGATTCGCTTAACACCTTAACACAGCTTCTTGCCAGGATATTTAAAGAAATAGCACATGTATGGCTCCACTTTTCTCATTTTTCCAAGTAGGTACTAGTCAGTAGTCCCTCCAATGAAGGCCAAGCAGTTGTCAAAAATAGTGCCAATTTCTGAGTAGTTTCTGCACTGCCTGCAGTAGGCTATTACTTCTTTTAAATTTGGAAAAATAACATTTTGTGTTTATGGAGAGGGGGTATCAACAGGTAGTGGAAATCAATATAAGACCCCCCGCCCACCACCATTACAGATGTTTTCTCTTTCATTCTCCCCATCTCCCTGTCATTATTTAAGTCCTGCAAAGGGTTAACTACCTGCATACAATACAGTGCCTCAACCTATCCTATAGCACATGCAAGTTAATCAATATTTATTCATGAGATGACAAGTGATCGTGAATGTTCTGCCCAGGCCCTTCCTCTATCCAGTGCTAATGACCCGAAACTAGGCCCATGAACTGTATCCTTGCCACTCAAATCCTGGGATTCCTAAACCAGATTGAGGAGGTCTTGTTGGAGAGAGAGGAAAGTCAGTCCTGGAAATGGCTATGTCTGGTTGGTAAGACACCATGGCTAGGAAGAGCAGTCAGTATTTAGAGCAAAAGAGCATCATATGGAGAACTGTCACTCCGCACCTGAAACAGGAAGGGAAACACGACAAATCAAGAAGCTCCTGACAACTTTGTCTACATTACAGGTTGTGAGAGAAGCTTCACTCAAAATGCACTTGCTTGCAGAAACAAAAACTGCAAGAAATGTACAGTGCATTTCAGAATGCCCTGCTGGGCCCTTCTTTTTGTTGCGGCAAGTTGACTGGTATTTCTGTAGGCCTGGTACCTGGACTGAGTACAGAGTGATATGGAAGTTAATGGAAATGCAAATATCCAGGCAACATGCCCTTAACAATCAACCGATTGCCTTTCCATGACACCAGGCGAAGGCCAAATCCAGGCATTTCTGGCTTGAGAACCCTGAATGCGTGAACAAGTGAGGGGTTTTACTGAAGATAAACAGGTAAAGGCTATTTGGATATGAGACAGAAAAAAATTGGAGAATATCATATTCTGCTTTGATTGGCAGAGTGAAATCAGAAGCTATTTCCATGGAATGCTTTAGAAATGACCCCAGGCCTTGGGAAATCTTGATTCTGCCCTAATCTCTTCATTAGAACCTTCTCAGTATCTTAGACTCTCCTCTCTGTCACTACATTTCTTTTCCCACCTCTCGCTTGATATCCCAAGACATCCAGAAGAGCAGTGACATAATTTAGCGCAAACCTGAACTTAGATTCAGTGAGATTTGTAAATGAAGGTGCATCTGACAGCTCAGGTAAAATCACGTAAGACCATGTTTCATCAATGCAACGGAGTAGAGCCAGGAGAGCTCTGGGGGGCATCCTTTCTCATAGGACCCATGAGTGAGGCGTCTAATGTCTGCGTCCCGCAGGGCGGGTCCCCTAGTCAGGCACTGGGAACCACCAAACCAACAGTGAATGGAGAGGATGCTTGGGAGTCTAAGAAGCTGCAGCACAAACAGCACGGGAATCATCCTCTCACCTTTCCCCAGGGCCTTCCCAAACAACTTCCTGAGCTCTTGTAAGCTTGCCTATTTTTTCAGTTTCTAAATTAAACCCGTTTGGTGCTTGTAAAGATGAGTTTAGCATCAGAAGAAGGTAGACAGTAAGATGAACCTATTTTTGTGAGGGTCTTCTAGAGTCTTGGACTAGTCCCAGCAGTAAATTAGTCCCAATCCTTTGCTCCACAGATGGGGCGACTGAGGATCAGGGATGCTCAATGACTTACATCCTCCTCAGCGAGATCTGGGTCTCCCTGTTGGTTAGTGGGAGAGTTTGGGCTAGGACCCATCTGTCTTATCTCCCAGGGTTAGTCCTTAGGGTGTAAAATAATCCCTGGCTGCTGGGTTTGGTTTCCAAGGCAGTGAGATTAAATGAGAGGAGGGTAAAACCTATTACTGGGGGTATAATGTGGTTCAGGACTTACAGAGTGGAACAGCTGGGTTTACTTCCTACTGAGAGGACCAGTGATAATAACAAGATTCGGGAACATTCTGGATTGATTCAAAGCACGTGAGGAAATTTTAGATAGAAAAGGAGTTAGAAATCTAGGAGCCAGTGGGACTGTTTCCCAGGCTTCCATTTACGCATGTACTCTCATTTTCTTCCTATTGCAGATGAAATGAGACGCTGGCTGTGCGTCCGAATGCCAACAGCCTGCTGCACTGGATAGAATTGAGAGTTTCCATCTAATCGCACGGCTCTATCTTAATCCTGCTTACCCCACAACAAGTCAGACAGGCCACACCACATAGCTAGAGAAGGAACCTGAGCTCTCTCATAGAAAATGCCAGTGTGGGTGGAGAACAATGAGAAGGAGGCAGAGAAAACTTCAGGGAAGGTGGTCACCAAGAAGGTTTGTGACCGCAGACCGTCCAGGAGATTAGAAGAGATCCCTCTTGGGCCACCTGGGAGGTTTGGATTCAAGTGACAAGAAGGTCAAGAAAGGTCATTCCAAAGGGGATGCATGCAGGCAGGTCTCATCTAGTGTGGTTCTGCTGGTTAATCCTATTCTGATCCATCAAGCATTCAGATAAAATTCTATATAAACTGTGCTCTGCATATTTGATGCATTTAAAACGATCACAGACATTTCTAAACGTAAAGACAGTACAGTAAGCAAAGTTGACTGTGGCAGAAGATCTAGAGATAGTAGCATCCATGCAAGTTTCTATTTCTCTTTTGAATGGGTTGGTGGAGATACACTTGTCACTTGAGCAGTTAGCACTGCACATGTGACATTCACCTAAAAAATCTGTTCAGGTCCCCAGATATGTCTCTTTGAAAAAGATAAGCCAAGGGGTAGGTGGGAAAANTTTCTATTTCTCTTTTGAATGGGTTGGTGGAGATACACTTGTCACTTGAGCAGTTAGCACTGCACATGTGACATTCACCTAAAAAATCTGTTCAGGTCCCCAGATATGTCTCTTTGAAAAAGATAAGCCAAGGGGTAGGTGGGAAAAGAGTACATAATGAAGAACATCCAGAAGGTGTTCATGGGTTGTCTAGCTTGTCTTTGTTTTCCAACAATATTCCAGAAGGCAGAGGTGACAGTTCTGCTTCTTTCCGTTGAGTGTTCTAATAGATTTGTTGATATTGTTCTACTGGACCCGTCTAGTCTACTGGTTTGCCTTCTTCCAGGCGCCTTTGTAGTTCGGGGTTTGAGTTTTCCTGATATTCTGGCCAGGAGCCTGCATCCCCAGGGAGCTGCCCTCTTCCGGTCAGCACCCCCACACCAGGCTGCCGCCGCCCCAGATAGCCCTGAATTACTTCCAGGGAGAGTCAACTAATGGCTTATGTTAATGAAAGCAGCTTTTCACAGTCTGAATTCTGCAGTCTGGAGCTCTAGGAGGATCAGGAGGAAGGGGAGAGAGAAGCGGAGTGCCCTCTGGGGTGAAGACATCTTTGCGTGTCATGACTCTTGGAAACAAAGGCTCTCCCTTCCTGGAGGCCCAGGGCCATGACCTGTTGGAAATGCCTATAATAAGTAACAAGGATAACCCTCTAACAAGACACAGGGAATTTAAAAAAGGAATATTGTTTTAATATGGGATTTATTCCTGGCTGCTGATCATCACTGAGACTTGGAGGTCTCAGATTTCAAAGAAGATGAGTAAAAAGGACCAGCATGGAGGCGGGGCGGCCCCAAGGGGTGAGAAGGTCACATAGCTGACAGCCTGTGGGAATGTCCTGCTAACCTCTCTCTTACAGGCCAGGAGGATTCCAGAGGTAAAGTGAGCAGCCAAAAGCCCTCAGGGGATGCAACCCTTGTCTGCCCAAGGGCTCCACGGAGCTCAGCAGGCTGCGATCTCACGCAGAGGCAGCAGTTCACACAGAGGCAGCGACTAGGAACATACTGACTGGCTCCAGCCAGGGGCCCTGTTAGAAAATCCAATGTCACTTCCCCAGGGACACTGGCCCCCAAGACACTGGTCCCCTCGAGGTATCATTTGGCATTTACAAATGATATTGAGTGCCCCGCCCCCCGTCCGTCGGGCTGCCTGTCTGTCCGACTGTCCGTCCCCAGGCCTAGTCCTCGGAAGCGTGTCTGCGGCGGCGGCGTCGCG